>BMAC01000410.1:87776-126762 GCA_014905375.1 Phtheirospermum japonicum
TTTTAAAAGTATCCTGGAACATGTAAAATATATCACATAACACATCTAAAGTATCAAATAATAAGTTTAAAGTATTATATTTTTGTTTGGTATTTTGAACTTTTCCTGTGTCACATTATGTATTATAAAATACATTTAAAGTATTGCAAAATAAATCTAAAGTATTATATGTGGTGTTATAATTTTATGTGTTGTGTTTTTGATATTTTTTTTTTTGTGTGTGTGTTTCTTTGCTTTACTATCAGTTAATGAAGAAACAGAGAGCAAAGTGATCGTCATATCCACAAAACCGAAGAAAATTTCTGTTGGCGTGCATAAGATAATCGAACTTTCATCAGTTCGTGAGGACCTGTTAAAGTTAAATGTTAATCGATTGAAAGTAGAAAGACCTGTTGCTGGAGATACGGGAGTAGATGTCGTAGTTTCAGATAGTGATTTTGTTGATAAGATTATGGAGAAGGTGAAGAAGGTCCCGGGCACGAAGACGGTTGAAAAAAATGTTGTTGAGTCAAGAAACAAGGTGCCGGTTGAAGAACATAAGAAAGCTGATTCTGTTTTACAGAAAGATAAAGGGAAGGCGAAAGAGATGCTAAGGGAAAGGAACATGTTGGTGTCAGGTGACACTAAGAAAGATAAACCGAAGGTAAAGAAGATTGTAATTTTGAAGAATGTTGTGGAAAAGGTCGTTGAAAAAGATTGTTATTGTGAAGAATGTTCCGGAGAAGGCTATGGAGAAGGTTCAAGGGTCAGTCGTTGAGGTGCTAGTAGAAGCACGCAAAGATAGTGATTCTGTTGTGGACAAATCTAAAGAAAAATTGAAGAAAAAAATTGTTCATAAGGTTGTCGGGGCAGGTGATGAGGGGCTGCACAAATCTGTGCCTATGAAGCGCACAAAGAAGTTAAATGACGAAGGAAATGTGAAGAAGAAGAAGAAAGCTAAGAGTGTTACTTTCGTCAAGGTGAAAGAAAAGGCAGAACCAGTGAAGGAGAAAAGGTAAAAGAATTATATTTGTTTTGTTTTGTTTTAATTTTTCCCGTTTTATGTATTATAGAACACATTTAAAGTATTACAAAATAAATCCGATGTATTACATGTTGTCTGATACTTTTATGTGGTATGTTTTTTATTTTCTAGTGAATGTAACTCTTTGAAGTCTACAAAAAGAGTCGGGGACCCTTTAAAGAAGCCTTCGAAAAAGTTAAGGTAATATACTTATGTTTCATATCATACCTGATTTGCTTAAACTGTAAGTTATGTTCTTTAGGCATTAGTAAATATAATTAATGTATTACATAGTCTGATATGTAAACTTATTTTATTCTTATATTAGGTTTGATCGGGATTTTGCAACCCAATCAAGACCTTTGTCGTTGTCGGAGCTTGTTCAAAGTTTTAATCCTGTACAGATTTCTGATCTTGAGAGTATAGGGTTTGGGGGTTTGACGAAATTAAATTTTTGAAAAAGGTTTCACATCATTGGTTAGATGGCTTGTGGATAATTTTAACGGGTCCAGTAGGATGTTAAGCATTAGTTCTTCTGTTAGGTTTGCTGTCACAAACTTTGATATGTGTGATATTCTTTTGTTGCCGACGGACACTGGTAATAGTGTGATTGAGTCGCGGGGGGAGAAGTCTGAGTTGGAGATTTACTTTTTAGCTAGATATGGTATACAAACTGGGTCGCCCGTTGCCAGTTTGAAAGATATTCTACAGAACAACTTTCCTGAAGGAGGCGATGATTTTAAGAGGTTATTTGTTCTGTATGCTCTATCCTCTTTTTTAGCCCCATCTGCCAATAGAACCATGAATTTCAGTGCTTCGCGGTCTATATATGATATCAATAGGATAATTACTTTTGATTGGTCATCATATGTGCTAAAAGCTTTGTGTGAGTCTGTGAGCAAATACAACAGCATGAAGGCTGTAAATGTGAGTGGGTGTGTGTTGGCTCTTGCATTCATTTATTTTCACCGTCTTAAGTGGAAAGGGAGAACTGAGCCTACGACACTGCCATTGATCCAGCACTGGAATTCTGAAAGATTTAGCAAAAGGATGACTGAAGAAATTTTGGGAGGGGGCTTTGGGGATGGTGAGATTTTTCATGATTTATATCCGATTAGTCAAAAAAAATCCGTACGAGTTGTGTGCATCAGAGGGTAAGAAGGGAAAGAGTGATGGAGAGGGCTGGCCGTGCAAGAGCGATGGAAAGGGCACAAGCACGAGGTGTTTAAAATTTGATCTATAGGACGACGATCTTAATGATTTAGCTCTTTGCAATGAAGCTAACGATGTAAGTTATTTTTTGAACTATTTGTACATATCTAAAGCATGTCTTATAGAAAAAGTGAAAGTATCACAAAATGAGTGTAGTATTAGAAAATATATTAAAAGTATCACAAAATAACTTATTTTGTATCACAAAAGTAGTATCATTTTTTACAATATTAGATCAAGTATCACAAAATATATTAAAAGTATCAGAAAAGATATTAAAAGTATCACAGAACACACTTATTTTTGTATCACAAACTTATTATGAATTTTTACAATATCTTATCAAGTATCACAAAATGTATTAAAAGTATCAGAAAAGATATTAAAAGTATCACAGAACACACCTATTGTATCAAAAAAAAATAGTATCATTGTTAAAGTATTTTATAATTTGTAATTCATGTTATATATCTTTTCATTATTAATAACACGTGTCATTTATATTTTTTGTATATATAGGAAATGCATGATATATTCTGTTCTTGAAAAGAGACATTGATGTTGTTACGAAACATCATATGAAGCGGCTAGTGGCAATGAAGGATAAACTGAGAAGTAGTCACGTGTCTGCTTCAGCTGATGTGACTCACGTTAGCGAGTCTCCAACATCTAGTCAGGCATTCTTTTCTGATCCATCGTTCCTTAAATGCGTTGATGATATTGTGGCTTAGTTCTATGTAATGAAGAAAATGGCTGAAGATATGCCCAATTTCGAGCTGTTGACTCCTGAGCGAGATGAAGAGGATGATGCTTTTGCGACTGATGTTGAGATTACGGACGGAATAAAGTCAGTTAGTTCAAGTATTCCTAGAGGAACTGTTCAGCCACCTGAGTCACTTGACTTCTTGAATGATTGGGTTATTGATGAGAATGTTGGTTATATCTCTCAATTATGTTGACGAACAAGAATATCCTTTCAAGCATGGATCCGCAGCATAGGGAAATTGTTGACTATTGCCTCTATGATTTTGGTACCGTACCAAAGAAACTTTAAGTTATTTTTATGATATCACATATTTTCACTTTTTTGTATTGATTTTATTATTATTATTTTTAATAATATCTGTTTGTTTTTGTTTTTTGGCAGTGAGTGTATGTTTCAATTTAATAGTGTGTATACCATACCAAGAGAGGATATGCAATCTTTGAATGTTGCAAAGAGGATTTATTCTACTGTTATTGATGCTTGGTCGTTGACGTTGAACTTTACCGATAGTGGTGAGAGTTGTCGTCGTTTTTGTTTCAGCACTAGCAGTAGTGTAAGTTCTTGATTTTTAAATTAGTCACATTTATTTATGTTTTTTTATTTATTCTATTTGTAAAACTTTAAATTTTTGCCCTTTTTTTTTTTAAAGTTGAATGTGGCAAAAATTATTGATGGGATTCTGATGGACGAGGAGAAAGCTCTTGAAAATTCAGTTAATATTCATGTTTGTTAGCAGCTGTGGCTTTGTTTATTTAATGTTGATTTTAACAAGTTTGAAATGGTAAGTCTGTTAATTATTTTACAATAGATCTATTTTAAACTTTTTTTTCTTAAATAGCCGATGAAGTATTCAAAACGATATTAGTATGACAAAACATACTTATTTTTCTATCACAAATTAGTATGAATTTTTATAATATTTGATTATGTATCGCAAAATGTATTAAAAGTATCATAAAAGATGTTAAAAGTATCACAGAACATATTTATTTTTTGTATCATAAAATTAATATGATTTTTTACAATATCTGATCAAGTATCATAAAATGTATTAAAAGTATCAGAAAAGATATTAAAAGTATCACAGAAAACACTTATTTTTATATCACAAAATTAGTTTGATTTTATACAATATCTAATCAAAAGAAATATATTAAAAGTATCAAAAAAGATATTAAAAGTATCACAGAACACACTTATTTTTTGTATTACAAAGTTAGTATGATTTTTTTTTTATTGCAGACTTTTGTTCTCTATCTTTAAAATGGGAATTATTTTTGTGCTGTGATCAACACTCCTATGAAAAAATTGCAATATTTGGACAACCTCAAGTGGGATGGTTTTGATTTCTGTGAGAAAACAGTTAAAATTGTGGTAAGTCATATTTTATTTATAACAATTGATCCTTATTTTAAAGTATCACAAAACATGTTAAAAGTATTATATAACATGTTAAAAGTATCACAAATTTACTTTTGTGTCTGTTTTTTGTTTTTCAACTTTTTTGGTTTTGTTCTAACATATTTATTTTCCATATAGGTTAAAGAAATGGCAGCATTTATGCAATCAACAAACCATCCATGTGCTGCCGATATAAAGGATTACATCCTTGAAAATGTCCCTTTTCTCTAGCAAACGAGGAAGCAAGGTCAAGATTGTGGTGTTTATCTAATGCACCATATGAAGCATTTTAATGACGTCCCATACACACCTCCGAGTCTGTTAAAGGTAATTTTTCTTTTTTCTTTTTCTGCTTTTATTAGTTTTGGACAATAAGGATTGTATTGCAGTTTTAAAAAAAAAGATCGACTTTTTGAAGGCTCCGATTTGGCATGCTATTAGGGTTGAGGTGTGTAAAACCCTAATTCCATGTTCTTTCAACTCTGTTCGTGCTACTTGTGCTGAAGGAAGTGAAAGACTTTTATGAAGAGAAACCAGAGTTGAAATGATAAATTGGTGAAAAAAGAAAACCTGATGTTGCAGCTTACAAGTGTAGGAAGTGAGTGTGTTAAGCACATTTTGTGTGCCAGAAATAATTTCAGTCTTTTCTAATGGATGTGTACGTGTTTGGATTTTTTTTTTGGATATTTTGGCTATGTTTTCACTAGAACGCAGGTGGTTTTAGATTGATGTATGTTAGTGAAATCTTTTTAGGACGCATGTAGTTTTAGATTGATATATGTTTAGTGAGGGTTTTTTAGATGGATATGTGTTTTTGGAGGCAGGTGGATTTTTTTTGGGATATTTTGGCTATGTTTACGCTAGTACGCAGGTGGTTCTTAGATTGATGTCTATTTTGGGGAAGTTTCATTAGATTGATATGTGTGTTTTGAAGGCAGGTGGGTTTTTTTGGATATTTTGTCTATGTTTTTTGCTAGTACGGAGGTGGGTTTTGATGGAATGGATACGTTGGTTGGGGATTTTTTTTTAGATGAATTTGTATGATCTATTTTTTTGAATGTGATTTTTGTTTGTTTTGCTTATTGTTCATTTTTATTTTTATTTTGCAATATCATAATTTGGTGAGTTTTTAGAATCACACTTCTTTTTCAATCACAAATCTAGTAAGGTTTTTATAATCTCTGATCAAATATCGCAAAATGTATTAAAAGTATCACAGAACACACTTATTTTTCTATCACAAAATTGGTATGATTTTTTTAATAAATTATTAAGTATCGCAAAATGTATTAAAAGTATCAAAAAGCATATTAAAAGTATCACATAAAATTATATCACAAAATTAGCATGAATTTTTATTATATATGGATCAAGTATCGCAAAATGTATTAAAAGTATTAGAAAATATATTAAAAGTATCATAGAACATTGTGTCAAAAAATTAGTATGAATTTTATTATATCTAATCAAGTATCGCAAAATGTATTCAAAGTATCAGAAAGTATATTAGAAGTATCACAGAACACACTTATGTTTTATATCACAAAACTAGTATGAATTTTTATAATATCTGATTAAGTATCACAAAATGTATTAAAAGTATGAGAAACGATATTAAAAGTATCACTAACTAACAGTTTTTTTGAAACACTAAAAACTGTATTAGAAATTTATCTTAAAGTATCAGAAAAGATGATCATTGTATTACATATTGCTTGTGAAAAAATGTAAAAATAAAATTAAATAAAAAAGAACTAAATCAAATGCGGATTTGGTGTCTTTGATCCAAATTCTTTACTGACAGTTGTTATGTTTGAGTTTTTTTTTTTTACTTTTTCTTTTTAGTGGTCCCTTCACCCTTTTCGATCTCCCCTTATTTTTCGAGCGTTGAGGATCAAGAACTTGATTTCTCGAGCTGCTTATATCTACGAAGGTTTTCGTGAGTTCATTAATTGCAATACAATCTCTACTATATCCTTCTTCCACAATTCTCCGGGCTTCTTCATGTGATTGACATTGCATTAAAAGATTATAGTATTTTCTTGCCATCTCATGTCACAAAGGAACAAAATCCTACTGGTTTTTAATAGTCGTACTTTTGACACTTAATTTGTCCCTAATCTCAGATTTTGCCATCTTCGTCCATCGTTTCATGACATACACACCTGGAATTTTTTCCATACCATGCATATTGAAAATCTTTAAAACATGACAGCATAAAAATCCACATTCTTCCATCTTCTTGCATGAACATGTGACGAGATGGGTTCTCGGATTTAAAAACACACGATGTATCGTTACACAGTTGTCATTAGATGAAACATCAAAGGCTTCATTAATTCATCTTCAAAAAATAGTGTACACGTCATAGAAAGGCCGGTTAGGAATTCACTCTCAAAAACTCTGAAAAGTGATATTGTGTACACATGGGCAACGTGCTTTATGATCGGTGTTGAATCCAAGGATGACGTTAGAGCAGACTTTAAGAAGGTGAATTCTAGATTTTCCTCTGCTCTCCTCTAATTCTCTAACATTCGTTTCCAATACTCATTAAAATGGGTCAGATTCGTCTTTTTCACATTGTACCCGAGTGCATTATTTGTACTTTCACTTCTTTGTGATGATAACATTCCGGTAGAGAAGAAATTCTTGCTAAAGGTTGTACACCACCTCTCTCTTAAGGTATATAAATGCTGAAACCAACTATTATCTGAAAATCCGAAATCATTGATTCCCACCATCGTTGAAATTCATTCTCATCAACACAACCTAACATATATTTTTATAACAAAGTATTAGATTTATAATTTAAAGTATCACAAATTATAAGTAAATGTTATACATACTACCAGCAGTATCAGAAAAGTTATATTTACTTGTATTAGTTTTTACATAAAATTATTGCATGTAATTGTATCAATGTTTCACCCCAAAATATGACAACGCCTGAGATCAACACTTCACCTTACGTAAACCTGACCTGCACCCAAAAATACGTCAGAAAAGGACCACAGGAGGTTTTTCGGTGGAAACCCCTCCGATGCTTAAGTCAGATAAGCGTATGGAGTATTTTAGTGGTCACAGAAAAGAATACACAAGAATGTCATTCCTCTCTCAGCCTTGGGGCTGAGGTATTTATATCTTTCCCTAATGGGGACCCCTTCCAGGATCTCGGAAACAAAGGCCGCGAGTCTCGGGTCGTTGTGCAACCAATCGTGACAAGTGGTTCCACTTGTCCCCTTAGGGGAGAACATAGTGCCTGATCTGCCCTAAGCCTGCCCTTCTTACAATTATCTTAGATAGAATCCATACCAGACCAGACTTATCCTGGGCTGGGGTAATTCCTTTCTTATCTCAATATACCTCTCTGACCTTCTCTGGGAGAGCCAGCTCAGGTCTTCTCAAGGACAGAGCTGACCGGCTTAGATCCTGGAGCTAATCACAGCTCTGGTTTCTTACTAGAGTCCTGATCTATTCTTCTTGTAAACCAATTCCAGATCGAGAATCCGGGTCAGGTCAGGTTAACATGAAGGTGAGATCCCTAGCCTTAAGCCTCTCTTCCCTCCTGAGTCGCACCGTGGGGATGTCTGTCGTGTTGTTAAATGAGGCCAGGGGAGGATTTGCCAGATCTGGCTATTATTATCTTTTTAGACGTGGAGAGACAGCTCGGGTCATCCCCACCAGGTCTTCCTTAAGGTCGGGTCTATTTAGGCCGGATCAACCAGTCCCACCCCCCCCACCCCCCACCCCAAGCGGTTGGGAGGAATCATGGGACCTGAAATTTCGCGCTGGGCGATTGAAGTTTCATGCCTTTTCCAATTCCGAATTGTCAGGCACGAATCCTGCTAAGTCCGCTTTTCCCAATCAGGTCGTATCCTTTAAGGATGACCTGTGACGTCCTTTACCTATCTCTTGGCGATTGGGAATCCCAACTTGCCTTTTCGAGTACTGTATGATTTGACATGCATTGAATGCGTGTCATCTCATTCTCTTTTTTTTTTAATATTATTTCAAAAGTTTATCTCTTATTTCCCCGGTTCATTCCTCACTTTTGTGTTTTCTTTACCAAAAAGCTCTCTCTCTCTCTCTAGCTGCTTCATTTCTCGTCGTCTTCCTCTCCCTACAAGGTTTCTGGTCAGCTTCAAGAATACGCCAGGTACTATTCTGATCTTTGCCATTAAAATTATGGCTACTCCATCCTCCTCTTCTTCCTTCTTTGACCTAAGTTCCACTCCCAATTCGGCGGCGGCGGCCTCCTCTTCTCCCAACACCTCCGCCGAATGGGCTCCGACTATTCCTGGTCATCCTAACAACATAGTTTCCATTATCAGTGACCAGATGATGGAGAGATTGATGTCCATATTCCATATCCCCGGAGAATTTTTGCTAATCTCTCTCGGCATGGGGGAATGGTCCTATTCGCCCCGTACCGGTCATTTGACCTTCTTCATAGATCAATTCCAGGTGGGGCTACGGTTGCCCATCCACCCTTTTATCTTAGAGATTACCGGTATGTACAAACTTCCAGTGCACCAACTAGTTCCCAATTCTTTTAGGATAATTATAGGTTATAATTTGGCGATGAGGTTCGCCGGACTCACCCCTACCGCGGAGACGTTTTACTCATTATTCCAAGTCAAAAGTGCTCCCTCTGGCTATTTCTATTTATGCGCTCACCCTGGCGTCCGCTTCTTAATCGGTGGCCCTTCTTCTCATAAGGCCTGGCGAAAGAAGTTCTTTTTCGTGCACTGTTCCGGTGACTGGGGGTTTCCCGCCAAATCCCTTGATCAACTTCCTACCCAGGCCCTATTGTCTGTGGGGGACAGGTCTCCCCGGTTGAAGAAAATTATTAACACCTTGAACCAGAATGCCCTTAATCTTACCAAGCTCCTTACCCCTTCTACCCAGGAGTTCTTCTATTCCCGAGAGGAAATGGGTCCCTTAACCCCTGAGATGGATACATGTTAAGAAGGCATTTGTTTTGTTCTTACCTCTTATCCTTTATGTGTATATAATATCTAACCCTGTAATTTTTATGTAGAAAACATGATGCGCAAGTTGCTTGAGTCTCAACAGGTTGCCCAAATCCCCAAGAAGAAATCCCAGGAAGATCAGCCTGGCGGGTCGTCCGGAACCCGACCCGAACGTCGTGAGGTTTCCCTTGAACCTGATGTTGATCTGACGGTGCATTCTGAGTCAGGGGAGGAACAAGAGCGCCTCTCTAGGAAGCGCGGCAGATCTGGCAAAGGACCAGCTCAACCCGAGGCCAAAGTAGTGAATCCAAATGCCATCTGGTTCTCCAGCACTTCCGTTCTCAATTGTCCTGGGTCTGTAGCTATCCAGTTCATCCAAGGGCAATGCCCCTCTTCGGATCGGCAGAACCTGGAGAAATGGACTGATCCTGAACTGATCGAGTCGTTATGCCAAGATGAAGCCAGGGTAATCATCCCCCTCCTTACTTCCATGCTTGTTTTCCTTTGCTTTCATAGTTACTCATTGTGGCAAAGAAATGCTATCTCCTTTTAAACTAGGCCTCATCAAAGAGGTCTATCTTGGTGGCTCGCGCTCGGGGTGCCCTCATGAATGCCGACTTGGCGAAAGAGCACAGTCAACTTCAAGGAAAATATAAGAAGATGACAACTATGTGCAAGGAGAGGGGGGCTGAGCTGAAGAGGGTTCGATCTGAGCTGAAGATGGCCAGGGAAGGAGAGGAGAGTGCTCGGGCGGAAGCACTGGCGGCCAAGGAAAAGGAGGAGGAGTCCAGAGCTGAAGTGGCCAGTCAAATAGATCTAGCCAAAAGCCGAGAAGAATGGAGGATCGAATTCTTGAATTTGGAGGATGGGCTTCAGCTCATCCGGGTCACCAGGGAGGCTACTAAGCGAGCCTTCCTTGAGTCCATTGAGATCTACCGACTGTTGGTTCCAGAAGCCTTGGTGTATTACAACCTAGGTTTGGATGCTTACGAACAGTGGCTCAAGGAGAACCCCTCCACGCCCTATGACAGGACCAGGCCTATCCAGGGGAATCCCGAGCAAACCGGCTTCTCCTATTCAGCTGAGGGGGGTCACCTTCATCAACTCGAGACTCATGAGTTCGCCGAGCATGTTTTCCAGCTTCTCCGATTCCCCGCTCCCGAGTCCTCTTCTCACCCATACCAGAGCTTTACTTTGGCGCTGCCTGCTTCTACTCCCTCCCCGACCTTTGCTGGTCTAGGTGAATTACCCGGTGGGGTGTCAGCAAGTGATCTGTCCTAGGAGGATGCTGTGGAGCAATTCGCCAAAGATCTGGATGGCAGCGATGGCAATGCGGCAAACTAGGCTAGTCTGGGCGGTTCTTCTTGTTTCCTGCTTTTGTTTTGAATTCATCTGTACCTTAAAATAATATTTTATGTCGTTTTGTAATATTTTTAGGGTTTCCTGATTTTAAGGAAACCCTAGTATTATCTTGCTATGAAATGCACGTGCTTAGGTCCTTTATATACATGTCCCCTGTTTCTTCATTTTTAAATCTTTTGTCATGGCCTCCCCGTCTTTGCTTGAGGAAATTGATATCGTCAGGCGAAAAAACCTTTCTTTGTTTACTGAAAATTTCAAACTGACCGACAAACTGTTAACCCTCCGGGAGAGAATTTCCCAGATGTGCCGACTCTTGGAGAGGAAAAGGCAGAAAAAACGTCACTACAAACGCGAGTGGGTTGAACTCCGCCAACTTAATCGCCAACTGGAGGAGGAAAAAGCGGATTTGACTGAATTGATGAGCCGGCTAACCATTGCGGCCAGCGAAGCTCAGGTTCTCCCCGAGTGAGCCGACAAGTACCGCCAGCGTTTCCACGAAACAGAGCGCGAGCTATGGCGTGTTCGCCGGATTCTGGCTTCTGACGGGAGGGCTTTCCATGGATGATCTCTTGACTCTCTATCTGCGCCTTTCTATTTATTTTATGAGTGTTTTTTCTTCTCAGTTTCATGTATTTTCTAATCAAACTCGCAATATTTTTTATTTGTAAGAAGGCGTAAGTTTTTCCTCAATGTAATTCTGGGATTTGATCCCCTGGTAAATGCAGTTTTCCTGGGCAGAAGCTTCTATCGAGTACATATGATATTTTTTAGCTCTTCTGACCAACAGATCGGGAGAGTTGAGGTATTGCACCCCTTAGGCCAGGAAAATTGGGGCATCCGCCCTTAGACAATTCTGATAATTAGGTCAGGACAATTGGGGCATCCGCCCTCAGCCAATCCTGGTTTAAATTGACAATCAGGTTTGGAAAATTGGGGCATCCGCCCTTAGTCAATCCTGGCTTAAACTGATAATCAAGTCAGAAAAGTTGGGGCGTCTGCCCTTAGCCAATCCTGGCTTAAACTGACAATCAGGTCAGGAAAATTGGGGCATCCGCCCTTAGCCAATCCTGGCTTAAACTGACAATCAGGTCAGGAAAATTGGGGCATCCGCCCTTAGCCATTCCGGCTTAAACTGACAAATCAGGTCAGGAAAATTGGGGCATCCGCCCTTAACCAATCCTGACTTAAACTGATAATCAGGTCAGAAAAATTGGGAATCCGCCCTTAGCCAATTCTGACTTTAGAGAGATCAATTAGTGGGTAAATAAGAATGAACCTGCATCATCATTAAATAAGTTTTGTAAAATCACATTACACATAAAATTTTCATAAATTCGATGTATTCCATGCTCGAGGTATCTTAACTCCATCCATTTCCTCCAGCTTGTAAGCACCGCCGGCCAAGACCTTTGTGACTCAAAACGGCCCTTGCCAAGTGGCACCCAGCTTTCCCTTGGTTTTTTCCAGCTCAGCTTTACGTAAGACCAGGTCTCCCACCTGGAAGTATCTCCTTCGAACTGTTTTGTTGTAAGCCACCCGAATCCATCCTCGTACATGCTCCATCCTGACCGCTGCCCGATCTCTTTTTTCTTTAATTAGGTCCAGCACGTCCTGTACTAGTGCGTTGTTTTGGCCCTCATCAAATTTTTGTATTCGTTGGGTTTCAAGGCGGATTTCTGCGGGGATAACGGCATTCATGCCGTATACTAGGCTGAAAGGGGTTTTGCTCGTGCTTTCTTTAGAGTTAGTACGATAAGCCCAGAGGACCGAACCTAATTCCTCCACCCATTTGCCTCCTGAATTCTCTAAACGCGTTTTAATTCCCTAGACGAAAATGCGGTTGGTCACTTCAACCTGACCGTTTGCTTGCGGGTGGTAAACAGATGTAAAGTGTTGGTCAATTTTCATTTTAGCGCACCAAGATCTGATTTTAGCTCCCATGAATTGGGTACCATTTTCCGAGACCATGACCTTTGGAATGCCGAACCGGCACACTATGTTTTTCCAAATGAAGCTCATCACAGCCTGCTCAGTAATTTTTGCCAAAGCCTTGGCCTCTACCCACTTGCTGAAGTAATCAATGCCCACAATCAAAAATTTCTTCTGAGCTGGGGCCGTTGGAAATGGTCCAACCACGTGGTCGTGGGTTCGATTCCCACAGACGGCGCCAATTGTTTCACCCAAAAATATGACAACGCCTAAGATCAACACTTCACCTTACGTAACCTGACCTGCACCCAAAAATACGTTAGAAAAGGACCACAGGAGGTTTTCCGGTGGAAACCCCTCCGATGCTTAAGTCAGATAAGCGTATGGAGTATTTTAGTGCGCACGAAAAAGAATACACAAGAATGTCATTCCTCTCTCAGCCTTTGGGCTGAGGTATTTATATCTTTCCCTAGTGGGGACCCCTTTTGGGATCTCAAAAACAAAGGCCGCGAGTCTCGGGTCGTTGCGCAACCAATCGTGACAAGTGGTCCCCTTTGTCCCCTTAGGGGAGAACAGAGTGCCTGATCTGCCCTAAGCCTACCCTTCTTACAATTATCTCAGAGAGAATCCATACCAGACCAGACTTATCCTGGGCTGGGTAATTCCTTTCTTATCTCAATATACCTCTCTGACCTTCTCTGGGAGAGCCAGCTCAGGTCTTCTCAAGGACAGAGCTGACCGGCTTAGATCCTGGAGCAAATCACAGCCCTGGTTTCTTGCTAAAGTCCTGATCTATTCTTCCTGAAGACCAATTCCAGATCGAGAATCCGGGTCAGGTCAGGTTAACATGAAGGTGAGATCCTTCCCCTTAAGCCTCTCTTCCCTCCTGAGTCGCACCGTGGGGATGTCTGTCGTGTTGTTAAATGAGGTCAAGGGAGGATTTTCCAGATCTGGCTATTATTATCTTTTTAGACGTGGAGAGACAGCTCGGGTCATCCCAACCAGGTCTTCCTTAAGGTCAGGCCTATTTAGGCCGGATCAATCAAAAATAAAAGCAATATATAATTTTTTGTACCTCTCAAACATTTGTTAAATATAACTTTAAATGCCTCATCATTTTTTAGTTTTTCGAACCGGGCTATTGCATTTTGATAGAGGTGCCACAAGCAAAGACGATGTTTTGTTGTGGGATAAACCTGCAAAAATAGATAAATAAAGTATTAATAAATATTTTACAAAACTATCTAAAAGTATCACAAAACTGTTCTAAAGTATTATAAAAGAAAGTAAAAGTATTAACCTTCTCTATTACTGCAGAAATTGCAAGATCTTGGTCTGTGAATATTACTGGATATTGGACTCCCATGGACTTTCTAAAAGTTTCAAACAACCATTCAGATGACTCTGCCTTTTCATCATCAAGAAATGCACATGGAAATATGACGTTGTTCTTGTGATTGTTCATACCAACAAAAGGAGCACATACTAGGTCATACTTATTTGTACGATATGTCGTATCAAACACAACAACATCTCCATACAGCTTATAATCTTCTTTCATCATTGAGTCTCTCCAAAACAAGATACATAATCTCCCGTCCTCATTTAATCTGACTCTAAAGAAAAAGTCGTCTTCAGTAGAAGCTTGTTGAGATAGAATATCGACAATTCTTTGCGCATCTCCACCTTGTATCTCTTGTAATTTGTAACGTGCCACGTAATTCAGGTGATCTTTCACTGTATGCCCAAGGTTTTTTTCACCCCCTGCCTCCTGCACCATGTAACGGTAAGAATTCATCGTTCTCATCCCTGAAGATATCGTACTTTTTATTGCTTTTCCCTTTTCCTCCGTAATTTCTCTTTCTGATCTATGCCAATGACCCCATTATGTTCGAGTGAGCGGGTGGTGAAGAAGAACTTCATATTCTTATATATCTTTATCCAACTTGATCCTTATTAACGCTTTACAATCTGTCCGTGTACTAACAACTTTTTTTCTTCTCCCCTCAACATCCCCTGTTTTCGTAACACTTTTCCCGGCGCAAGAACAAACAAAATATTTCTCTCTTAATTGTCCATCGGTATTTTTTTTGTCCGTTGACTTGCGCACGTTAAATCCCACCGCACGAGCGTGATCACAGTACAAATCATAAAGTTCCACTATTATTTTTCTTCTTATCCCCATTAAAGATCCCCTTATATCCAATGAATCATTTAGTTCGGCAAAGCATTAAAAAGTATTACAAATACTATCAAAAGTATTATAAATGGTATTAAAAGTATTAAACAATTAGAAAGTGCGGTAATAACTTCATCCAAAACAGCATTTATAAAGTATCACAAATAGTATGGAAAGTATCACAAACGGTACTAAAAGTATTACACAATTAGAAATTGCAGTAATACCTTCAACCAAAACAACATTCATAAAGTATCACAAATAGTATGAAATGTATTACAAACGGTACTAAATTAGAAATTGCAGTAATACCTTCAACCAAAACAGCATTTATAAAGTATCACAAATAGTATGAAAAGTATTACAAACGGTACTAAAAGTATTATACAATTAGAAAGTGCAGTAATACCTTCATCCAAATCAACATTACAAAGTATCACAAACGGTATTCAAAGTATCAAATGCTACTAAAAGTATTACACAATTAGAAAGTGCAATAATACCTTTGTCCATATCTTCTTCTCTAATTGATATAGGAATACAATCAGCACCATGACATCCTTCATCCGAAACATCATTACAAAGTATCAGAAATATTATCAAAAGTATCACAACGTACTAAAAGTATTACAAAGATAGAAATTGCGGTAATACCTGTGTCGGTATCTTCTGCAATAGTATGAATTTCCTCCATATCTTCAACTATTGAACTATTTTCCATAGTTTTTGCGGTACATGAATTTCCTCCATATGCATCAACAAAAATTAAAATTAATAGAGAAAATGTATATCGAATCAAGTTTTCCCCAAATCTTTCGATGCTTAAATTGAAAAGAGTTTTATTTACCTGAAACTGGATTCGATTCAGAGATGCGAAACTGGATTCCTAATCCCTAATCTTGCTTCGATTTTTTGTGGTTTTTAAACTCTAATTTACGCTTCGGATCTTGTGTTTTTGTACTTGAGCGTTCATCCTAAAAATCGCTTAAATTTATCTTCAAGTTTCAGATAATTTGCAGGTTTGCCGTTCAAATTGCCTGTTATAGCGATGAATTTGCTGCAGAAATTTGCAAGTCATGGCGATGAATTTGGAGAAATTTTCATGAATTGCATGATAATGGATAAAATGGAGAAAACGGGGTTGGGCTGGGTAATTGGGGGGTCCGATTTTACCTGACTCTGGGTGTGGGCTGGGTTTAAATCTGGGTATGGGTCTAGATCCGGGTCAATTTAACAAAATAATATAATGTGGTCTCATTCTATTAGACCGATCTCACTTAAGACCTACTCTTAACTAAACATGGCAACTTCACCAATTAGAACATAATCCAAATCAAGACCTACTCTTAACTAAACATGGCAACTTCACCAATTAGAACATAATCCAAATCAAGACCTACTCTTAACTAAACATGGCAACTTCACCAATTAGAACATAATCCAATGAAACGTACATCAGTTTCATATTTATCTCTACTCGAGATATCTCAAGGAATACACCAAACCATAAAACATTGTTCAAAATCAGCAAAGATTCTAGGGGACTGCATTCAAACACTTCAAAAAAAAAAAAAAAAAAAGTGATTCTCTGCTTTCAACATCACCAATTAGCAAATATTCCCAAATCCACGCCTTTTTTACACCAAGTCATACAAAACACTTATCCATCATGAACAAAGTACCAAACTACAGAAAGTTCCGATACATGGCTCAAAAGATACCAAGACCGACAATACGAAACAAGAAAAGCTTCAGAAACCTAACCGGGCCCACTAACTAAGAAATGGGCCCGAGGTAATCCCCCTTCAGGCTCGCAGCGGCATGAAAATCCTTCTCTGCCTCCGCATACCTCACCCCATGCACCAGGAACCGCACCACCACGCCTTTCTCTATCTTGGACGACTTAGGATTCATGAAATACGGGATCTCGCCCGGGACGTACTCGTAATCGTCCATCAGCTTTAAGGAGAGGAACACGTTCTCGGCAGGCCCGCACCTCATGAACACCCCGACCTTCAGGATCTTGTGGACGGTGCCCTCCAGGACCTCTCCGGCGAACATCTTGAAGGTGATGCAGCTGAAGTCGACGGGGAAGAGGACGTCGCCTGAGTGCTGGCGGACCTTGCCCTCGCCGATGCCCGTCACGGTGTTGATGGCCAGGAAAAAGCCGAGCTCCTTGGAGGCCTTCTTGGCGGCAAAGTCGGCCATGAGGCGGGTGATGATGGCCTTCTGGAGCATCAGGCCGTTTATGTCCATGTTCTCGGCCGGCAGGACGATGTTCCACGATAGCTTTGATTTGAGATACATTTCCTTTTTTTCTTGATGCCACCTGTCACATGTAGCGTTTTTGGATTTTTTTTTACAATATATGGAAAACACAAACAAAATGCTACTGCTATAGGTAAAAGTGTATAGAGATTCTTTTTTTTTTTTGGGTTATATTGTGAAAGTTACCCTTGAGGTTTGATTTAATTACAATAATATCCATATAACTTTCAAATTACGAACGAACCCCTAAATTTGATTCAGTGTTAAAACTCAGGGGCTAGGTGTGATTTTTATAAGTGCAAAAGGAGGTTTTGATTTTTTTGAATTTTTTTTTTTTTTTTTTGCTTTTGAAGGGGGTAAATGTAAGAAAAAGCAAAAAACAACGGGTGTTTTTTGTAAAATTTTGAAAGTTAACTGTTTTTTTTTTGTAATTTTGAAAGTTCCAGGATAGCTTTGATTTGAGTTACATTTTTTTTGTTCTTGATGCCACCTGTCACGTGTAGACTTTTTTTGGTTTTATTCACAATCTATGGGAGTGTAACATGAAAAAATGCTATTGATACAGGTTAAGTGTCTAGAGAGATCTCTTTGGGGGGGAGAATTACAAAACGTACCCTTGAGATTTGACTGATTACAAAAATACCCAGATAACTTTCAAAATTACAAAAATAACCATGAGGTTTGATTCTATGTTAAAATTAAGGGGCTGTGAGTGTAATAATTTTTATAAATGTCAAGGGAGGTTTTGAAAAAAAAAAATTTTGCTTTTGAAGGGGGTCAATGTATGACAAAATAAAAAACCAGGGGTGTTTTTCGTAATTTTAAAATAAAAACAAGGGGTTTTTGTGAGGGTACTTTTGGTAATTAACTTTACATTCAGATGATAAAACAGAAAATCAACATACGGGTAGTGCTAATAATCTCTAATATTTTGGCAAGAAAAGAATGAACAAAATGCACTTGGACTACCCATCAAGAGGTGCTCAAACAACTGAGATAGAATATCAATTGAAGAAAGTTATTACTCGGTTTAAAAAGTAACAGAAACCAAATTGAAGCTGAAGCAAAACTAACATAGTAACATTTACATGCATTTGTTGAAAAATTATTCCAACACTACAACATATTCCTCGTCAATTTACTCAGATCAACAAATCTCGGGTCTCCAGCTTTTCATCAGATTACAACTTCAAATAACAAGCATCAGCATTCTCAAAGTTGTTCGAATTAGTATATTTTGATCACCCACTAGCTTTCTTCAAAGTGGCATCAACCCAAAAAAAAAAAAAATTCATTTTTCTTTTTATTATTATAAACTCCTAAAGTAGCTCGTTATTTTTAACATCATAATTTCTGAACCACTTCCAAACAATTTCATCGAACACCTAACATGCATTTTATAAGCTCCAGGACATCTTAAACATCTCCAGGCAAAATGAAGGAACTAATTTATGTGCCAATAAATTAATAAATAAAAAGAAATTTAAGAAAGAAATCAGATAATCATCTCATGTTATCAGCAACATCCGTGACCCCAACCCCAAAAGGATGAAATTTTAGGCATTAATTTATCATTCCAAGCACACACACACACACACAATGTGTGTGTGAGAAAGAGAAATACTGAAGTTTTCCTAGGGTTACAACGAGTACAGACAATAGCTTCTTTCTTGGAAAAAAATGATACTACAAACACAAACAAAAGGGGGAGAAAATTGTCAACGATTAACCATTAGTAAGAGACCCAGTTCAAGGATTGAGTATAATAGACCAAATAAATTCATATTTTTGTTTGTTCTTGAAGAAGCTATCGGCGCGACAAACATGCACTCAGAATATTGAACAAAATTAAAATTATACACCATCGAATTCATAATGAGCAACAACGGAATACAAAAGAGGGGAAAATGTTTGGTTTTGTATAAAAAATAAAAAAATAAATGGGAATACCTGGTAGACTGAACAATGCCAAATTGAAAATTTCGCCCTTCTCCTTTCTCCCTACACTTGCTCTGAGGAGTGAGGACTCGGAGTATAATGTGACAGCACCAAAGCTGTGTTGGTACTTTTCTCTTTCTTTTTTCCTTTTCGTTTTTCTAATTATCATTTGGAGAAATTACAATATAGCCCTAATAATTTAGTGTCTTCTCAATTTAATATCCCTGTACGATGACAAATTCCCTCCAATAATGAAATAGAATTATGCAATTTCACCTCAATCTAGTTGGAAAATAAGAAATTCTCGGGATTTATTTTTTTTATTTTTATCATAATCGGTGAATTAGATAAATTTTGATTTTTCTAATTATAAATCATTATTTTACTATTTTTAAATTAATTAAATTTAAATATTATATTTTTATCTTATATTCATGCATACTTTACGGAATATCATTTTTCCTATAAAAAAAACAAAACAAAAAATCTAAGTTCTCTCGTTTCCAGATTATCAAAATGAATTGATATACAATTATAAACTTGGACTAAGAAGTGAACATTCGGTCAGTTCATTCGAGAATCAAGTCGAACCGGAAGAAAAACAAAACCAAATTTACTGAAAACTGCAAATCAAAACAAATCAAAATTAGATTTAGAACTGAATTAATTGAACCGAAAACCAAAAAATCGAAATGTTTATAATGCAAATCGAATCATACCGATAATAAGCTTAGAACTGAATTAACAGTAAATAAAATAACAATAAATGATATAAAATATATTTTTTTATTATATTTCGATTATTTCAATTATTAGTACAAAAAAAGAACTTAACCGAATAACAAATTTTTTGGGATTTATAAATCGAACCGAACTTTTCAATTCAGTTCAATCAGTTTTTCAATTTTCGCTCACCCCTGCCTTTGTTAAGTCAAGAGACGGGCATACATATGTCTGCCATTTGAGTGGACTTTCTTTCAAGTTCGTGTGAAAAATTGAAACAGTTTAGCAAGTGCCTAAATTTTTTGATTTGTAATGAAAAAAAGTAATTTGAACTACCATTTTTGACATAGACTTGTATAATTATATTATATTTTCCTATAAATTTGTGTAATTGTATTAGAAACTTAATTGGTAAGTTATGTGAACTTTCAATTTAAATTAAAAAGTGAAAATGAAAATAGTTCAATTTTCCCAATAAAAAAAACTCACAAAACAAACAAATTATCATTTTCCATATAGTTGAAAATTGGAACAAATTGGGATCGAAATGCCTAGTGTAATTTAGTTTCCAATTGACACTACAAATATATTGTACTACTTTAATTTAGTGACTTATTCATTGTACTATTTAATTTTAATGCCTTATTCTAATCTTCATATTTTATACGTTCAATATAATCGTTTTCTTGGATTAAGTATATATAGACACCCTATTTATATGTTATACTCTAATATAACTTCCTAATCTATAACTATAATTCATTTGGTCCAATTGTTTAAGTTTCTTTTCAAAAGTCTTGCCATTTATTTATAGTCCTAGCCTAATGAAGTAACAAGTTATTATTGCAGGGCTTTCATTATTTTTTACCCCAAACTATTATATTCTTTTGCGGTTTACCGTACAAACTACACGTAATTTGCAATTTGTCAGAAGTATGGCCCTTTTGAATTTGGCCGTAAACCAGAAGTATTGTAATTTTGAATTTGCCCTTAAACCAGAATTATGTCCAAATCTAGAAACATGGCACAACCCGATTGTGTCATTTCATCCTGTTTTGGAAATAAAACCACAAAAATTCTTGTAGAGAAGAGTATGATAATTTGTCCCAAAAATCAAGTTGTATGATGAACTATGAAAACGGCAGAAATTTTGGTGCATAAAGTTTTTTTCCCTTTATTTTTCTTACAGCTGAAAGTAAACAACCTGTCATGCAAGCAGAATATGTATTTGTTTACAGTAAAAAATTTCAATGGTAAATGTGAAGGCATTATTTGGCAAAACTTATCATTTCATTATCAACAGCAGAGTTCAGCGTTGAAACCAGTCAATAAGTTCACATCCCAATTAAACATAAGCAGCAAAATTGACTCTCCTAATACCAAGCTCAAGAAACACGCAACAAATACTCAACAGCATCAACACAATTAAACCATATGTATAAATCCAAGAGCACAAGAGAAAAGGGATCGAAACTTAAACCTCCTTAAACACAAGTCTGAACAAAATAATTATCCATCACTTGAAAAATTTGCAAGCATAGTTCAAATATTAGATGGTCCCTCAACTAATAAGAAAGGATACTAAGAAGAGAAACATAGAAACAACAAAACTTGAGAAACTGGACCAATGTTCCCCCAATGATCCTTAGCTCGACCACACAAATCTCACTTGAGAGGAATGAACCTCGAAGAGTGAGTGGCACCAATACCAGGCCTACCGTGCTTAACGGGCTTGTACGAGATTGAGAACTCAGCAAGGTAGTGTCCAATCATCTCGGGCTTGATTTCAACCGGGTTGAAGGTCTTGCCATTGTACACACCAAGTACACTTCCGATCATCTCGGGGACAATGATCATGTTTCGCAGGTGTGTCCTCACAAGAGTGGGCTTCTCACCTGCTGGAGCCTCGCGTTTCTACAAAATACATTATATATAGAACCGTCTATTACAAGCTGAGGATTCAAATTAATTAATCAAAATAAATGTTTTATCTCGGAGAGCCCACTTCCTATTAAATTTAGAAACCAGTCAATTTCTGGATGATAATACTACAGAAAATTGCAAGTACTTACTAGCCAACACTACAAAAATCAATTAAATTGGCACCGAATTTATATAGTTTCTAATAAGATAAGACATGCTTTCAATTATGCCTCAATAATACCCCTTCAAAAAAAGGTTTAACTAAAAAACTAAAATCTTAAAAAAGACCATGAAGTGCAACAAATAAAGGATGCGACAAAACAAAACTAATAGGTGTGAATAATAAATTCATTGTTATCACTTACAGCCTTTCGCAGCTTCTTGATCAAAGCCATAGGCTTCCTCTTCAGACCTCTCTGGAACCTGCAATTTGACAGAATACAAAATGTAAAATTTCCAGGTAATTCACTTAGTAACAACAAGAACCACGGAAATTAAAAACATCATGCAAATATACTGATCAAACTAATGCATTACAGAGAGCACAGTGAATATACTTAAAATGAATCAATGAAATCAGAACAATATCAGCAGAAATGTTACAAAATTTCACCAACATAGACAATTTGAAGGATTTCAGTATCGTTGATAATTACTTTCCTCAGAAAGCAACATTAAATAAGTCAACAATGTTACATTTCAATCAATGTACTGGACAGACCTTGAAAACAGGCACCGCAATCAAAATTACAATAGAAAAAATTAGGAAAAGCTATATAAAATAAAGAAATAAAAAAATAGCACTTCAGTCCATCATCCAAATCACAACTCTAAATTATTCACAGAAGAAAAACCAAACATACATTTGAGAAAAAGGGTAATTCATCAGTACATAAAATGGATAATACTATATACCTTCTTCTGGCACGAGCATTGAAGAGCTTGACGAGCTCATCAGTGGACATGTCAAGTAGAGCGTCGAGATCGACGCCTCTGAAGCTAAACTTCTTGAACGTCCTCCTCTTCTGCTGCCCGGCCGCCACATCGGTGTCGACATCCGCCTGAACGAAGAGAACACAGACAAAGTGAGAAATCTTACACACAGAGAAAGTGCGTAAGTGCGTGTTAGAGAAGAGGAATGATCAGTCACCATGGTTGCGCTGTGGGGATCTCTGCGTCGCGGAAGGTTTGATACGAAGGCCTGAACTCCGCGGCTAGGGTTTCTGAGGTGAATGGAGACTGCAAAAGGTGGGCGGGGAGTATTTATCTATTGGCATTAGGGCTCTAATTGATAACAGGCTCGGCCCAGCTTTGTGGCCCATATATGGTTTGTGTGAAGCCAAAAAAGAGCTTACAACTCTTGAATTATTGGACATTTGAGGTGTTTTAAAAGAAGCCCAATAAATAAAATTATTGTTTTGTCCATAATTGGCCATACATATATGTAAATTTTTTGGAGAATTACACTGTATATCTTTTTAGTTCTTTTCTTTATATTTATACGATCGGTAAAAGTTTTTTACACTAGTATACATCTAATACTTCTTTTTATGCAATAACTATTTTTTCTTTCAAAAATAAGTGATTGTGCGTCTGAGATCGTGACATAGTGGTTCAGAGAACGTGTGTACATGAGAACTATGAAGGTTGAATATTCCAACTATACATCGCAGTCATCTTCTTAATTATCAAACCTACTTTTTCAGCAAAAATCTGCACCTGTTCATCAATGGTGAAAACTAGGTCTGCTAGCAAGAAATATAAAGACACGAATGTTGTACCGGACACAACTAGCGATAATGGAGAAGATATATAGATCGAACACTCAATAGCCAAGTTAAATTTGAGAAAAAAGAATATTATTGTGTCTAAGGCACGTAAGCTGACTCAAAAAAAATTGAGTTGTTAAGTGAAAATAAGGGTAAATGCAAGGTTGTTGGTTCAGGGGTTGATTCAGATTCAGATTTTGAATTTGGAGAACGTGATAAAGAAGGGAGGTTTTGGCAACGTGTACCAGGAGATGAGGATGAAAAATTACGTCGAGTTGGAACCGAAAAATCGACTTGTCATAGGGTGAGATCAAAGGTTGGTTAATTTATTTTTATCTTATTTCTTATTTTATTTTGTCTGAAATTACAAAGTTGAGATATCTAGTTTATCAATATGTTTGTTAGTTGCATAAAGATATTCCGTCAAGTTCATCACCAAGAGCTGTCCCAGCCATTAACACGCATAATCGGATTTATGATTTGTATATGAAACAAAGAGAGATTGCCATTAATGTGAATTGTATTAAACATCAGTTGGAAGTTTTTTCTGAGAAAGTATTTGCAGAGTTGCAATCAATTAACCTGGCAATTGCGGTTAGTTATATATATTTATGTGATATTAATTATTTGTTATTTCAATAATAGTTTATAAAATTTATTTTTTATTGAATTTTGTAAGATATTTCAAATATTGGCACAGTCATTAATCAACCTTCCAATGATACTGCTAGGGTGGCAGGAGATAATGATGGTGCACAATCACTTAAAAGTCGTAAAGAGAAAGAATCTACTAAGGTTTGTAATTGAAAGTCTCTAAATTATTGTATAAGCAATTTGATATTTATTATTTATTTTTACTTTTCTATAGGAAGGTAGAAAGGATATTAACTCTTCTGCCGGAGACTTTCATTTTACTGTGTCGCTAGATGATTTTGAACCTATTGATTTATCTCCACAACTTATGGATCAAATTGTGAAGAATTCGTTAAAAGAACACTCACGTACTAAGCAACGCGATCACAGTCAGGGGCCCAATCTCTATCAAACTCGTGTATGTATCTAATGTGAATTAATATATGTTTCTTGACAATTCAGTTGTATTGTAGTGTGTATTAAATTCTTGATTATTGTTTTTGTAGTTTATTAACCTTTAATCCCCCCTTCCCGTAACACACACACACACACACACACACACACACACATATATATAATCGTATTTGTTATTTCTTAGTTTTTTATATTCTTTTGTGTATTACTTTACGAAAGTAATATATTTTTTTTTTTGATAGGTTGTTTGTTTGTTTTTGATTTGGAGCATGTTTTTTATTTTATATATTTTGAGGTAATTTAATAATTTTGATAATTAGTTGGCCGTTGTCTCGGGAGAAGAAGATAATATTGTTTTATCAAGACCTTCTTTTGATGCAATTTTATGCGGGATTGAAGATAATATTCCAAATGATGGGGMGCTCTACTCAGAGACTATTCCTTCGGTCCAGGATATAAAGGTCTTTTTTTTTTACTTTTACTAATTAGATCATTTTCATTATATTTGTGTTTATGATTTTCCAATCTTACAAAGAAGTATATACTGATGGAGTTGCCAATTTCTGTTCAAATGTTGGTGGGAGCATGATACGCACTTCTAATGGTGACCCTCATAGAAGTATGAAACTTAAGTCGAAAGTTGACCCTGGCATAACTATTTCTCGCTCCACGGACCCTCACGATCCTCCTAGAAAACTCAAACGGAAGATGAATAAAAATACCGCCGTTTCGGGGTTATGCCCATTGGGTGTTTGTTTTTGGAACAAAGATGATGAGGACAAAACAATTGAGTTCAGAAATTGGATGCTTAAGGGTCGGCTTTTAAATCAAAAGATGTCTGGAAATGGGTAAATTTCTCAAATATTACTATTATGTTCATTTCATATTATGTATATTTATTTTTGGAAGGTTCATTATTAATTTGGATTTTTTTTATTAAAAGGATTGTTTTGTATAAGGAGCAGTGTGGTGAGCTCAAAACAGTGTTTAACTTCAATGTAGCCCAAATTAATGATAAATCGTGGTTCTTCGCACTTGCTCAACCTAACTATGTTTTTAATGAGACTGTAAGTATCATTTTTTCTTAATTACCTAAGTGTATAGATTGTTGCTTTTGAATATATTCAGTCCTTCAAAATACTAGTACTTGCCATTATGTAGCTTGGAGGGCTAGGCTGTTCTTTTGTTATTCTGGTGTATGTACTTTTCAGAACTAGATATAACCAAATTAAATTTGATAGGAGCTTTGTAATTATTGAGATATGGATATTTTGTATCTATATTTAATATGATTTTTAACTTTTATAATTGTGAAATCATTAGTTTCAACTTCAAGATTTATGGTAATCATTGACATAAGATATGGTTGGGTTTGTAATTTTGTTAAACTACGAGGTAGATTTGAGATTTTTTGTAATAATTAGTTTTTTTATTTGTAGATTAATTCTTTCCTTGTTTTGCTTTATGGTTTTCAGCATGTAGATGTGATTTTGTATTATTTGAGGAAGATCGCATTTCAGTCGAAGTCAGATTTCTCCCAAAGTTTCACAACAACAGATGTGTACTTCGATCAGCTGGTTGAGAATATGTATTATAGATATGTTTCTAATCCGTCTGGTTATGTGGTAGATCTTTTTAATCCTGTTGTTGATTATGTTTTTGGTTACATAATGATTTGTGCCAAGCCTTGGCTCAAAGTGGATCACGTTTTGTTTCCCATTAATATTGGGAATAATAAATTTGGTCATTGGATGTTAGGCAGATTATCATTTGGTGAAAACATTTTTTATATTTACAATTCGGTTCGGGGTGAGGAGATTGATCTTAAGATTTTAGAGGTTGTTAAGAGATACTCTATTATACTGCCCAAGATT
The DNA here is from genome assembly GCA_014905375.1 of Phtheirospermum japonicum. Lineage (NCBI taxonomy): Eukaryota > Viridiplantae > Streptophyta > Magnoliopsida > Lamiales > Orobanchaceae > Phtheirospermum > Phtheirospermum japonicum. Next base: position 114,144 of record BMAC01000410.1, read on the forward strand.
TTGGAAGCGGTTGGGTTCTTTGCAATGAGGAAAGATATTGATTTTAGAGGTGCTGCATACACTAAGAAGGATTATACCATTCCATTTAATGTTGTGTTTGTCGAGAATTTGCCTATTCAACGACCAGGGTATTATATTATTCATTATTCACTTCTTTGTTTTCATTTTGTTTCAATATAATTATCTAATTTAATTGTAATTTTTATGTCACAGTGATTGTGGCATACGCATGGTTTCTTATGCTGAGTACTTTATATTAGATTTGGAGATCCCCGTGGCAGATTTTGATGTTGATATTCACAGGAAACGACTAGCTTGCCTGTTGTTCAATCATGGAATTTTCAAATTGGACAACGGTTATGCGAGTGAGGAGCAGTCTGCATGGATGTTACCTGAAAAATTTAGAAAGAACTTTTCTTAATCTAATGATTATATAACTTAGTGTTTGTTTTGTAATTTTATTTTCGCTGGGGTTCCCCATATATTTTATGTTAGTACGCAATTTTATTTGGAAGATATTAGCATTGTTATCTTAGTGAAAAAGGATTCTTGCCTTTAGTATCTCATGTATAAAACTATCAACGAATCCACCGTTACTTCTCTTTTCTGTTATTAATTTATAAAACCTGTTTTGTAGTTTGTTTTCATTGGAAGATGGTCGGAGTGTTTTAATTATTGTTAGTTCTTTTTAAATTTAGGTATATTTTGGTTAAATTTTAGGGGTAACTAGTAATTATTGAAATATTTTTTTTCTTTTTTGTGTTATTATTTCTACTTTTTAAATTTTGGATAGTAATTAGATTAAGAGTGAGGAGTATGTATATTAAACCTTCATTTTAGTTTTTTGTAATAAAGTTAAACTCAATGGTCGTTTTTGTTTATTTAGAAGTCTATCATTTATTATTATTTTCAAATTGGTGTTCCTACACTGTGTTGTTGTTCTATTTTTACAAATATTTGGTGAAAAAATCAATGTGTAGTTTGCAAATATTGAAAGATTTATGGGTTATTTTGAAAATTAATGTTTGTTTGTATTGCTCAAGTGTAGGAATATTAGGTTATAATTTAGGGGTTTGGAATTATTTCAAAAAATATATATAACTAGGTTAACTAGTATGGTTTAATTTGTAATTATTGAAAAATAGATATGTTGTTTTGTAAATAGTGATAGTGTTTACTTTTTCAGATTTATGAAAAATTAATGTAATCTACGACGTATTCAACAATAAGTATAAAGTATAACTTATAGTTAATGTAATTATGACCAAATTTAACTACCAAAAAATAATGATATTTTTGCACGAGGGTGTGTGTTTCGGATACCATGTCAAGTCTTATCCCATTTAATGCTGGATTCTTCACCGACATCCCGTGATTGAATGATCCTACTTTTTAAGGTTTATATAGTATTTAGTTTAATGCTGTCTTCTAAAATATTTGAAGTGGCTTGGCTTTGGTTGTTCATTCTTGTGTCCACAGGACAAGTATGAATGTTTCCCATCTCTTTGATCTTGAAAAAAATACTTTTGCAAACACGAGAATATTTTATAAACCAACCACAAAAATTGTCTATGCATTTGATGTAATATTGCATCTTACATGACTTCTCCACTTTGAATTGGAATTTTTGGTCAATAGCATAGATACTCGGAACCTTTTTCAACACTTTGTTATTCTTAAATATCTGTCCAACTTTAATACCATTCTCCAGAATGCTATCGCCTAATCCTTCCATTCCCTCGCACTGTTCAATATTAAGCTTACTATTTGTTTCTTCTGCTGCATCTAACATTGTTTTCGCCATGATATCTCCAAAATTTGACAAAAAGCCCTCTGTTTTGTCTGCGTCTAACTCTACGTTGTCTGGCTGAAACCATAGATTTGCATTTGTGACAATCTTATGCAACCGCACTTCTTCCACTGACAACGAGCCTAGAAACCCCTCTCTTACACTCATTTTTGAAGTGCATATCGGAAACATAGTGTAATCTTTTTCTTTCTGCTTTAATTTCATGTAAAATTGCAGGCTATTGTTGCACTCGATTCTGATAGGGGGATAACCATGCTTTAGTTGATACTTCATATCTAAAGCATCCAACTCAAGATTCATCTTCAATTGCTTTGCAATAATATTTTCGAACTCCATGAATGTGCTTTGGGGATTCACCAAAACTCCAAAAACTTGAAAGTTGGAGTAGCTGTTGTCTGATTCCCAGTTGCCATTATGATGTACGAATATCAACATTGTATCCGTCATGTTATTATGCTCACAATGACGTAACAAATGAGCACCGAAAAATTATAATCATAATTTATAATCAATAGCTAATTTGCATCATCAAAATTTATAATATTAAAATTCGAGATAACATTTTAACAACAATTAGTTGGTCGAAGTACAGTAATTATGAAGTAATTATGAAATTCGAGTTCAATATTAGTTACAATAGATTTCATAATTTATAAACACATACTGAAGCAATACTGAGTTCAAATTACTTTTACTGCTCACAAAATACATAAATGATAATATTAATCAGTTCATTTAACATAAATATACCGATATTCTATAATTAATAGTAATTCACAAGATTAAACCAATATATCCTACGAATCATCGTTTATGATTCTTATAATAAACACTATATTATTTTCAGAATTGTGTTTCATTACAATTCTAGATTTAGTGAAGACGTTCCTAGTTTAGTATGCTCTCATCAACTACTCTGATCCACTATAATTCAAAAAAAGAAAAAAAAAATCCAATAAATAAATAAAAATAAATCAAATAAAAATTAAAGAGTTTTATTTTTATGTTTACATTGATATAGATATTGAATCAGAACTCATACCTGATTCGACTATGAATTAATGTCCTTTTATTCTCTATTTTTTATCTCTTCACCTTGCGCGGATAAATGAGTGTTTTCTCAAAAAAAAAATCTGAATTTATGGTTATATTTGATTTTCCTGCACAAGACGCGTCGGTCAGTCGAAGCGGTTCATTCATGGAGAAACTGACTGCGAAGGAAGTAGTTTTGCCGTTTTTCCTCGTATATTTGAAAATATTGTAGTTGAACAGGTATTATAAAAATATTTTTTTTTGATACATAATATTAAATTTTATTCCCCAAAATAGGTAGTTGTGTAAATTACACTAATTTTTTTTTCACGGTTTTTAAAAGCACGCACTTGAAAAATGCAAGCAAATCTTAACTTTATTCTTAATACTTTAACAAAAAAAAAAAGATATTTTTAATAAATTTAATTAAATGATACCTTCAAATATAAATGATCATGTTTCATTCAAAAAATTATACGGGAAGAGTCAAATACGGCCCTAACGTTTACTCCAAAATTTAAATAAGTTCCTAAGAATTTTTTTAAGGAACAAATACACTCTTAATGTTTGATGTTTGGAATTAAAGTACGTATACACCCCTTAAATAAAGGCATATATGATTTATCAACTTCCTTCGTTAAGTTATCTGGATTTCCTCGCAAAATTCCTTTTATTTTTCATCTCCAACGATAATATTAGTATTCATAATTTTTATCCTTGTGGCATTTATTTTCTTTAATACTAATAAACTAAAAAAGATAAAATATATCTAATAAGTTTGACCGTACTTGAGAAGCCAATAGAGAGCCCAAACAGATTGATAAAAAACACAGTTCCCTAGATTTTTAGGGATCCGTTTAACACTCTTTCGGTATAATTAAATAATTAATATATATTTATTTCGAAATTAAAAAAATAAATGAGTTTCAAAAAAAATTAAAAAAATGTGGCGGGACGCGTTTGAGAGAAGCGTCCCGCCCTTCGGGACGCTTCTGGAAAAAGCGTCCTGGACCTATTTTACGTCCCCAAAAGTTTTTGGGACGAAAATGAAAAAAAAATAATTTCGGGGTCGGGACGCTTCTCCCAAGCGCGTCCCGGGGCAAAAGTGAAATAAAAAAAAATCCGCCTTATATCTCCAAACCCTAACCCTAATACACATATTATTTATTTATTTATATTATATACATTTAAAATTTTAGTTATATTTATAATTTATTTAAAAAAAAATTATTAATTAAAATAAATAAACATATTATAAATAATGTCTTATAATTACAAGAAGTTTATTTGAAAATAAAAAAATACAATAAAATAATATAAATAACCAAATGACAAGAAATTTTAATTTCAAATTAAAAATACAATCAAATTAAGATACAACAACAACGGAGATTAAAATAAAAATTACAGTGATTTGATATTACACGGATACGATCACATTCGTAATGGTGGGTTTCCAATGAGATTGTGGTATTGACAAATGCAATTCAAGTAATTTTTATTGAATACCCGATCCATCAAACCAAATAAAGGTTCTCCATGTTTTAGATATGCAGCAGTAAACTCAGCATCGTCTGCGACGTCGTTCCAAAATCGAATTAGCCAATCTGGCGCTTGCACTTCGTTGGTCTCATGATCCCAAGTGCAATGTTCGTTTCCCAACATCATATGAAAATGCCTGTATCATTTTTCCAGAAGTTGAACTCGAGCGATTATGTCGTCCATTGTGAAGTCTTTCCCGAATGCACCATTGATTTTGTCCAACAAGATCCACGTGATATTGTTGYGTAATCCTCTTCTGGGATCGTAGACACCATTGAGCTTACTCTCACGGAGGTCGTCAACAAGCTTAGTATCCATATGGATGCTCCATTCGGTTGAATTCGTATCGTAGAAAAAGAAATCTTCTTYGGATTCAGAATATGGTRCRTTGTTAGGCTGATCTGAACTCATTTTTTTCCGTTTTTTTTTTATGAGAATGCTTAGATGATGGAGAAAAATAAAGGTGTGAGGGTGTGAATTGGTTGTAAARAATGTADTCCAATGTTCCAAATTTATAGATGAGTTACAATCTCACAAGACAGTTGTATTCAATGTGTTGTCGTTGTCACARCTAAAGATGAAAACATAATGCGTATGGTGTAGTCTTGTCATAAATAAAGTTGAAAAACGTGTGGAATAATGTCAGGTCTTGTCACATGAAAATCTGAAAAACCTATTGATACATGTGTGGTATTGTCATCAGCAATTTTAGATAAATATTGAAGAAATAATTTTATTGAATAAGAAAAAACAAAAGATTACACATTTGATTAAATAAGAAAATAGATGACGTGACAAATTCAAACAGATATTACAAATTAAACATAAAAAAAATTCACACTCGAACTAAGATCATTTCTGATCCCATTTTATTACATATTTGAGTCCCAATACATTGATTACGCATCAATTGAAAGCTTCTTCCATGGTCTTCATTAATGGTGGGATGTCATACAAATAATACCTCCGTGATGCATCCTCACCGTATTCCTTTATGACCAAAAAAAAAAAAAGTTAGTAATTCAAATGAAACCAACATAAACCAAATAAYTAGATGTACACAGCTGGGTGGACTTTACATAGGCTGGAGAGACATTGTTATTGATAATGGTATCAATACACATCAACCGACGTTTTTCATCCAGAAAAACACCATCTTCAGAAAGTCTTGCCTTCCACCAACCGTACCTTATTTCCATTTCCTCAATCCAGTCGTAAATTTCTGCAATAGTGGGTGAAAACATGAACCGACGCTCGAGCATAGATTTTACCATCGGGACGCTCATGATAACGTGTGCTCTTTTTGCACCTCTTCGATACCCGTCATTTTGAGCAACCAAAAATACCAAAATGGCTCGTTCCATCTCCATGGTCCATGGTCCATTGTAGTAATCATTTTCTATTTTTAGAACATTTGGATGGTTTTCGTAAAAATTAGCCATATTAGCTAGTATAGTTTATGTGTCTTGAATAAGTTTGTTTTTGTGTACATATATATAGAGGAGTGATATATGTGTATAGTGTGGTTATTATTCTTCATTTGATTGCATTTTTAATTTAAAATTAAAATTTTTTGTCATTTGGTTATTTATATTATTTTATTGTATTTTTTTATTTTCAAATAAACTTCTTGTAATTATAAGACATTATTTATAATATGTTTATTTATTTTAATTAATAATTTTTTTAAATAAATTATAAATATAACTAAAATCTTAAATGTATATAATATAAATAAACAAATAATATGTGTATTGGGGTTAGAGTTTGGAGATATAAGGTGGATTTTTTTTTATTTCACTTTTGCCCCGGGACGCGCTTGGGAGAAGCGTCCCGACCCCAAAATTAAATTTTTTTTTTCATTTTCGCCCCAAAAACTTTTGGGGACGTAAAACAGGTACGGGACGTTTTTCCCAAAAACGTCCCGAAGGGCGGGACGCTTCTCCCAAACGCGTCCCGCCACATTTTTTAAATTTTTTTTGAAACTCATTTATTTTTTTAATTTCGAATTAAATATATGTTAATTATTTAATTATACCCACTCTTTCACAATTCATATATTAATAACGAAAATATTGAGATTAATTACCACGTCAACACAAGACGACTGTGACATCATGTAATGGAGTATAAATTAATATTATTATTTTATTTTTTCTGGTAACTTGATGATAAATGGCACATTTTGTCGAAATAACATAAATTATTGGAGATGTTCCAATCATCTAGGTGCATTTGACCCTTTTCTCGAGGACTAACTTTAATATACTATCTATTAAACTTTTTAAATCTCACTCTTTCAAATAATTTTTTCGATTATTTGAGACTCTTTAACCATCTTTACTTTATTAGACTCACCCTTTTTATGTCAGCTCCTTATTTTAAGAGTTCCATATTCTAATTTTATTCTAACAAACTTCATATTAATAAACTTTTTGTCATACATTTATAGAAGTTAATTTAAAAAATAATGATAATAATAATAATATGGGGCCATGTTAGGTAGAGAACTAACTAAATTTGAGGAGTTCCTATAAGGAGGCTATTGGTAGCACTGTCAAAATGAACCGAAGCCCGCGCAAACGAGCGGGCTTGGATTGCCCTTCTCGCGGCCCGTTTGATCGCGGGCTTTTTTGGCCCGCCCCGTGAAGACCGCAGGCGGAGCGGGCCGGGGCGGGCTGACTTTTTTTTTTATATTATAATTATAATTTATATTGGTTAAATTTGAAGGCATATTTGTATTCTTTTATTTTCTATGAGCCCGTTATAATACTTTAAATATTATAATAATATTTTTAAAATTTTAATTTTATTTTTTATAAAATAAAAATAAGATTTAAAAAAAAAATTACACGGGCCAGCCCGCGGGCGGACCGCGGACTTTAGTTTTCCAGGCCCGCGAAAAAACGGGCTGGCCCGCGCCCGCCCCATTTTGGGGCAGCCCGCGACGGGCCGGAGCGGGCTGGCCCGTTTGATAGTACTAGTGAGCTAATCTTATTATTTTGCCTCCCTAAATTGACGGAGCCATTATAGGAAGTCTTTTGGACATGGTCTAATATTTGAAAGTGAAATAAACCTTTTGAAAGTATTTGTCTTTTATCTAAACTAAACTAATTTACGGGCTCTAAATTAAAGATAATAATATGTTTAAGAGCTTAAGGGTTGTTTCTAAAAATATGGCCATCCCAATTTACCTTATAACAACCTCACTTGAATTACAAACATCTCACAATCTGTCATCTTATTTTATCAACACTTCAATTACTTATTTCCAAAATACGATATAACTTATGATAAACTCTGAAAACATATTACAACAGATCATTACATTTCACCGCAGCATTTTATCTGCAACTCACCAATCCACGACAGAATTTAACAGTTAACACAAAGGAACCAACTAATAAACTACGAAACAGAAAAAACGAACAATCAAACTAAGCGACAGTGATTTCGATTTTCTTGACAGCGGTTTTGAGCTCCAGTTGAAGACTTGTCCTTGTAGAAATCATGACTATGTCTTTCCAAACTGAGCCAGGCTCATCTACCTGGCCTGCATCTTTATAGAGATCGTATATTGACTCTGCTTCATCGTTCAATTCGCTCACCGATGTCAAACATTTGATATCATCTCGATCAACTAATAGTTTGCTATCTCCATCTTTCCAGGCTATCAACTGCAAGTGTGCATACACAAGGAAAATTAACCATAAGAAAATTGGTTAATTTTTCTTAAGTTGGGATTTAAAAAAAAACTCAATATTTGTTTATGTTTTACAAATTCCACCCTGAGGGGTATTTGTTAGGTAAATACAAAGTTCCTTTTTTTTTTTTAAATTAGGCTAAACCGGAAGGGTATTTGGAAATTTAATTTTAAGTTAGGATGAATTACCAAAATACCCTTGATTTTATGTCTAATTACAACAACAACAAAAACCCTCCAATATTTGTTTATTTATTTTTTGTAATTAGTCTAAACCTCAAGGGTAATTTGGTGATTTAGCGATTTTAGTGATTGAAACTTACACTTGGTGGACCACCAGGGGCATTTGTGCAATATAGCCTAGCATTATCCACAAGCTGAGAGTATCTTGGAAATGCATTGGCAAATCTCTTGTGGGATTTCAATTGTGATTTCACTCTCACTGCCCTCCCAATTTGTATCGCTCTCCTGCAACAAGACGAAATTGGGCATTTTGTTCGTGCTGGCTAAGATTTGTTATAATTATAAAATACCCCTTAGATTCATCCTTATTACAAAAGAGCCCCACTTATTATCTAAAATTAAAAACACTCTTCCTGAAGGTGCAGTTGGTAAAATCGACAAAAATATAATTAAAAAAAGAAACCGTGGTTTTCCGTAATTAAGTTAAACTTCAGGGGCAGCTTTGTAATTTCTAGATTTCAATAATTATGCAAAGCATACCTTATCCCTCTAACAACAGCAAGATAAGCATCGCAAACAACTCCGACCAGCTCGATCCTATACGGCTTTCGAACCGACTCCTCGCCCTCGTCATCCACCTGAACCCAATAATTTTCCGTGATTGTACCGTCCTCTGAGACCTTGTAGCCTTCGCCCATACGGTACCGGTGCTTGTGCACGTTTCTTGCCATCGCGATGGTCTGCTCGACGAAGGGCTCCCACGATAGGGTGCCGTCCATGATAACATCGCGACCCTCGTTCAGAGCCGTTACGAGGAGGGACGATGCGGCGTCCGTGGATGATTGGTGAACCTATAGTTTCACGAGGGGTGTTAATTACAAGATTACCCTTGCGGTTTGATCTAATTACAGAAAAACGAACTTTGAAAATGACAAAATTGCCCCTGGTGTTTTATTTTTATTCTTAATGAAAATAACACACTACATTTTATTTTTTTTCCACTGAACCAGACCTTAGTTTGTAATGTTGGAGGTTAAATGGGTATTTTTGTAATTATTCCGAAATTAAATGTTTCATTTATCTTCAACATATGTAATTCATGCATATCTGCAAAAAAATCTTGTAACCCGGTTGCAATGGCGTAGCCAAGAAAATCTTGTGACCCAAAAAATCTTCAACATTGTTGATAAAATATCTCGTGACCCAAAAAATCTTCAACATATATAATTGCGCTGGACCTTTTTTTTTTTTTTTTACTAGATATATACATTATTGTTGATTTTCTTATTTTTAACATTGTTTGGATAAAAACAGTTCAGAACTAGAGGATATTTTTTAAATATATCATATAAGTCCAATTTTTTTTGTTTCTTAACATTGTTTGGACAAAAACGAGACTATTAAAATATATATTATATAAGTTCACTAAATTTTTTTTAACATTGTTTGGACTGAAACTAGACAACGCCAGAGGATTATTTATTTATTTTTTTAAACTCATATAATTTCACTATTTTTTTTTTACCCGGCTCTTCCATTGCCCAGTTGATATAATTATTACATTTTAATCAAAAGAATTATTACAGAAACTACCCCTACAGTTTAGCTTAATTACAGAAAAGACCAACATTCTTTTAAAATTGCAAATACCCCCTGAAAAAAAGAATAATTACCAGTTCAGCTGTTTGAAGCATATCTTGGTGATGCCCACGCGAACTGAGAGCTCGGTAAATTACATCGGTCTCCTTGAAAGCATCGGCCTCCACAACCACAGCATTTGCCGCTGCTCCTGACCAAAACGATCTGCCAAATTTAGACTATTAATTTCGATTACAATTTGATTTTTACATGAAAATAAATATGATCACTTGAAACGAATATCGATGGGGTGTATTTGTAATTTAGATAGATAATTGAGTCTATTTTATCAACTAGTCCGAAAATTGTATTTGGGCAAAATGGTAAAAATGGCATGTAACTGTATTTATTACTCTTTCATTATGTCTTTTAGGACGGTACTCTTGCCGGCCCCCATCCCGCCGCCCATAAGGAGGAGCACGGGGCATCTCTCGCTCAGAGCCACCGGCGCCATCACGTCGGAGTGATTTAATTCGCCGTTTGTTACAGCACCAATCGCTTTCATCTCATCGACTAGTGTAGAGAACTTTCTCGTCACTTTTAGGTCCTTTGATATCTTATCAAACCTTTGCTTCCTAAAATAATTATTAAAAAAAAAGAAGGGATTATTAGCCTCACATTAATTCATCAAATAATTATTATATATCTATCTATTTATCTATATATATATATTAAATTTTGAAAATAATTACGGTGTCGTCATGCCTCCACCCTTTATATTTACATTAATCCTTTTATTAATATTTATAATTAATTTTTGATCCAAAGTATCCGATACTGAAAAATGGTGCCTCATTTAGAAGTTCCTTAAATTTTACAATTGTAAATCATAAAATATGATAATTGCCGAGCATTTCTCGGTTTTGAGTTTGCCACTTGCATGTTAATCAAATTTCATTATTGTCCAATTAAGGATAAGCACCTCAAAATAAAGACACTCCACAAAAATACAATCGACTATACCGTGGACTTGGTTGCATTTTTAATAGTACACCCCAATAATTTATTTTTTCACGGTATATAACTGATATATATTATCATAAATAATTGAAAATTTAAAACTCTAAATAAAAAATTAAACCTAAAACCAATAATAAAATCCAAAAAATAGAATACTAAACCATAAACACTAAATTTTTATCGTATATCGTCATATATAACTGTCACATATTATCACATATAATTGACAGATGATAAATTTTTCGGAATCCTAAAATAAAAAATTAAATTGAAAATATAACACTAAACCCTAAAATAAAAAATAAAACCCTAAATAGAAACTAAAATTCGAAATTCGGAATTTTTATAAAGTTCTAGAGGACTCAATAATCTAAAGGCAATTACTGAATGAAAAAAAGCAAGACAATTTATAAAGAGTAGTAGCTAGTTGACAGATTTAAATTAAAATAGTAGTAAATTATAGGAGACCATCAAAAATGTTAAAAACACAAAATATGACAATTTAAACTAAAATCATGCAAACTTATTCATTATGTACTAAGGTGAGATCACAAACAATTTGTCCAGGTATATTGTCTTGTTTTTCTAATACTAATACAATTTTATTTATATGTGGGATTTTGTATTTGTTGGAACCTTCAACCTTCACGAATTCTATCATGCATAATTGTAGAATTAGGAAAATATGGTTCAATTTTATTTTTTCAGAATATTAATCAAAAGACTACTGAATCGTACATACATCGTGCACCTCAATAATTGGCCTTGCGGGACAGGCACTATATATTGACCTTTTAAATAAAAAATACTTTTATGTCTTTATGAAGACAGCTGTATGTATTTCATTTATAGAAAGAAAAAGAAAAAGCATAACAATGACATGTATTCATGATCATGCTTCTTTTCTTCTTTCATTTTCTTTTTTTTAAATCATGTATATTTTACCTGATTTGGGCTCCATTTATGGAGTCTTACACATGACATGTCATTCATTGAAGCCTCCATATCATTTTTTTGTTTATTCTCTTCTTTCATTTTTTATATACACTAAGATGTATATCATGTCATCTATAGGCTCTGTTTTTATTTTTATAGGCTCTGATTTTATAGAAAAATTGATATTTTACCTTCATAAATTATATGTACCTAAAAGTAGTATGTCCCACTCCCACGTCCACAGCGTGCTGAAAATAAATTGAAGATTAAAGAACACCATATTATGGTTCATATCACCACTCACTCACCTTGTAGCTGCCATCACCAAATTCTTTAGCCTTTTTTGTTCAGAATCAACACTTAAAACCTGCAAAATCTCAACAAAATAATACTAACAATTATTATTATTATTATTATTATTAATTTTTTTTTTACTAATCAAGAAATGGAAAAAAAGAATTAACATAACCTGACTGATCATCTGAGGTGCTAAACTCCAATGAAAGGCCAAGTAGCCAAGAATGCATCTCTCAAATTCTTGAACCAATTTCACATACAAATCCTCAGCATTTGGTTCATTTGCCAAGTACTCAAATATCTTATCATCAACACCTTTCGATCTTTTCAAGTACTCATGTGCCAACTTTATCAACTGCACACATTCATTTTCATCCTCAAATCCCATTTGCCTCGCTGCACGTGCACCCCACATAACCCAAAACAAACAAAATTAGTTTTGTAAAAATTTATATAAATACATACGGACTTGAGACTTTATTGGGTCAAAATCCAATTTCCGGCCAAAATTCAAATCT
>BMAC01000410.1:142836-155199 GCA_014905375.1 Phtheirospermum japonicum
TATAATATATATATATATATATTATTATATATATACTATATATAGAGAGAGAGAGAGAGAGGAGAGAGAGAGAGAGAGAGAGATTGAGGTTAAAATGAGAACCCCGTTAATATATGTGAACACAGGGACCAATCTTGACCTTAAATCTAATAATATGTGTGGACCAGATTTTTTCTATTTTTTAAATTCATTAAATTATATATATGGAAGGACAAGGGGTTTTACGTAATTTTACAAATGCTCTTAATCAGGTTAAATGCCAACACCTCCTCCCGTATTTTCCCCCAAACCTCCAAAACTTGAACCCAACCCTAACATACGGCCGCCTCAGAATCCCTAACACACGGCGGTTGTGGCTTTTCTCGTGGGTTGGTGGCGGACCAGCGGATGGAACCCAGCGAAAGGCGGTGCAAGGCGGCGGCGTTTCTCGCTGAGCGGCGGTTACTGGGCGGCGGTGGACCTTCTCCTCCAATTTCCAGAATTTGGCCAGCCAATCTTTCCCTCCTTCAATTTCGGCTGGACCGCAACGTTGGGGCTCAGCGAAATGGGCGGCGGCGTTCGACAGGCGAGGTGACTCGGCTGGTCTCGTGGGGCCACTGGTATGTTCAGGCGGCTTACAGAGTGTCGGCAACACGGTGGTAGGGGTCCGATTTGTTTGGATTCGGCCTGGGTTAGGTTTGACGTGGTTTTAGCCGGGTATTTGTCGAGGTTGGAAACGTGGGCCGCTGTTGTGGGATTGACGTGGCTGGGTAGTTGTTTGAGTTTTGGTCTGGGTCCGATTTGGGGCTTGTGTCGGTTTGGTTTGGTTTTGGCTTGGGGGAACGATTGTTGTGGTTCGGGCCTGGAAGCTCGCCGGGAGAGATTCTTGGTGCAGCCGATTTATGGCAAAAACCCGGCTGCAGCTGTGGGGTTGTTGTGCTGTTCGGGTGGTGGGCGTCGACGGATCCGGTGATTTGGGGCTGAACCGGGTTCTCTTGCTGGGCCACGGAGGGAGCTGTTGACAGCCGATTTATGGCAAAACCGGCTGCAGCTGTGGGGTTGTTGTGCTGTTCGGGTGGTGGGCGTCGGCGGACGGCGGTTGTGGCATTTCTGCAGGTTGTGGCCGAGCGTCGATTTTGCTGTAGGCGGCGGCTGATTCTATGTTGCAACGGGTAGGGTTGAATGTTTGGGCCAAGTTTTTAAGAACTCAAGGGTAGGGTTCAATGTTGGGCCAAAAAGCAGTGTTAATGTAGTTCAAAAGCACTGTAATAATATAAGAAAAAGCCACTCCCAAAATATATATATATATATATATATATATATATATATATATATATATATATATATATATTTGCAAATATCAAACTTTTCTTTTTAATAGCTTCTCAACCACTTATCCTTCTCTTCCAAACATTTTTTCATTAAATATTAATCTTCCATCTCGACTTGTCAAATGCTTTAATTATTTTCTTTTAAGTAAAAAATAAACATTTCCTATTAACCACATTAGTTATAAAAAGAAAAAAATAATTAAAGCATTGATCGAGTTAGGTTTAAATTAAAAAAATTGAATAAGTGAGTCAAATTTGTCGATTATATATTTATAGAAGTGACATTCATTTTGATTTGCAACTTTATACTTTTGTTTTCTTATAGTTGGACCGTAATATATTGTTTTCAAGATTTTTACTTTTTCAACAAAAAATAATTAATTAATTGTAAATTTTATTTTAGCTATTCATTTGTAGGGTTAATATTTATATTACTTTTTCTTGTTTAATTAAATTTTTTATTAAAATTAAAAATAACAAAAATAAAAGAGTTGCAAAATTTCTGTCTTATTTCAATTAAAAAGAAAAAATAACAAAAAACAAAATATTGTGAAATCTTTGTCTTATTATTATTTTTTAATAGAAAAATAAAAAATAACGAAATAATATTTTTTTCTTTGCAAATGTTAAACTTTTCTTTTTAATAGCTTCTCACTATTCTTGCTTCTCAACTGCTCGTCTTTCTCCTTCAAACATTTTGATCATTAAATATTAATCTTCTATCTTGATTTGTCAAATGCTTTAATTATTTTTATTTTCAGTAAAAATAACTAATTCCTATTAACCACATCATTTATAAAAAGAAAGATTAAAGCATTGATTCAAAATAAAAATAAAAAAAATGAATAAGTGAGTCAAATTTGTCGATTATATATTTATAGAGGTGATATTCATTTTTATTTGCAACTTTATACTTTTTTTTTCCCTTTAGTTGGACCGTAATATATTGTTTTAATAATTTTACTTTTTCAACAAAAAATAATCAATTAATTGTAATTTTTATTTTAGCTATTCATTTGTAGGGTTAATATTTATTTTACTTTTTCTTGTTTAATTTAATATTTATTTAAAAATAACTGCAAATTTTTGTCTTATTTCAATTAAAAAGAAAAAATAACAAAAATCAAAGTGTTGTGAAGTCTTTGTCTTATTTTATTATTCTTTAATAAAAAATCAAAAATAATATATATATATATTTTTTTTGCAAATATCAAACTTTTCTTTTTAATAGATTCTCACTATTTTTGCTTCTCAACCACTCATCTTTCTCCTCCAAACATTTTGATCATTAAATATTAATCTTCCATCTCGATTTGTCAAATACTTTAATTATTTTTTTTCGATAAAAAATAAATATTTTCTCTTAACCACATTAGTTATAAAAAGAAAAAAAGAATTAAAGCATTGATTTAGGTTCAAATCAAAAAAAATTGAATAACTGAGTCAAATTTGTCGCTTATATATTTATAGAGGTGACATTCATTTTTATTGCAACTATATACTTTTTTCTCTTATAGTTGGACTGTAACATATATTTTAAAATTCTTACTTTTTCAACAAAAATTAATCAAATAATTGTAATTTTTCTTGGCCATAGTAGCTTATTTTCTTATAATTCTACGTGGTCTTTATTTGGAGATGACATATAGATCCAAACAACTATTATACAAAAGATAATATGAAATTTATTAGAATCAGTACGAAATTAATTGTGCAATATGTTTTTTAAGGTAACTTTGAAGTTAAATGGGTAACTATGGAACTATCCGAACCAGTATAAATCGATAGATATAGTGTGAAATTTCATATTGATTCATAATATATATTCTGAAACAGGGGGAGGGTGCGGCGGAATTTTACTGTGTATAATGAAATCCACGAATAAGACTGAAATTATCCTAAATAATATGAAATTTGACAATGGCAGTTGAAATTTTACGTGTAGTATGTAATTAACGTGCAGTAAGTATGAATTGCAGTTCACTACTACAAAAAGGGACTTTACATCGGTTTTTGCGTCAATATTAACATCACCGATGCCAATGTTCCCGACGTTAATTTGACATCAGTTTCATGAAAACTGATGTTGTTAACATGACATAATTACTGTAACACCAAACATTAAATCACACTTCCATACAATATTTAAGGCAATTCCAGTAGCTTAACATTAAAAAATACAATGTTCAAAGGTCTTACGAAAGTAACTCATGAGTGTATATTTCTAGAATACCAAAATAACTCAAATCTTGTCCTCAAAAATATTTCAAGAGTATAAATATAATTACCCAAAAGTGGATCTTCAAGACCTAACTTTAATCAATTTCAAATAACCTCTAGGCTGTCAAAGTTCATCAACAATGCGATTTGGCTTTGTCAAGTCTCTTTCAATCACACGACTCGACGACCCTCCTACAAAGGTACAAAAAAATCAGATTGATGATAAACATGTATCCTTAATTTTCAAAGCTTCAATCGATGATACAAGTTTTTAATCTGAATTGGAAATAGACACTATTAAGATAGATAAACAAAACACTTGAATATTCCTGCTCCAAAATGAAATCGTACATAACATGATAGCTACAACAGACCACATGCAATTCAACTAAATTAAAAAAAATGATACAAGTAGATAGGAAAAAAAATACAATGTTCAAGCCTCATAAAGCTCACCTAGCTGTCTTAAGAGTTGTCCGCTTTCAAAAAATAATTACAAAAACTATGCTCAAGGTTTAGCTTAATTACAGAAAAATCTAGCTATTTTCAAAATTACAAGTACCCCATAAAATTTTGGAATTTTGTAATTTTGAAAGATAACTACTTTTTTCTTTCTTTAATTATGTTAAACCTCAAGAATAGCTGTGACTATCTTTATGTTTTATGAATAAATAAACTTATTTTGACTTGATCAATCGCTCGATTTTCCAGGTTCCGTCTGTTGAGCTGGAATTCCTGGCAAACTATTTAGCGGAACTAACGCTAATTGACTATAGTTTCCTGAAGTTTCTACCATCCATAATTGTTGCCTCTGCTGTATTTCTAGCCAAATGGACACTTGATCAGTCGGAGCATCCATGGGTTGGTTTTAACTTGAAAAATGATTTTCATTGTGCAGAATCCAACTCTAGAGTATTATACAAGGCACAAAACATCAGAGCTCAAAAGCGCCGTTCTTAATTTCAAGACTTACAGCTAAATACAAGCGCGTATACTCTTAATGCCATTCGTGAAAAATACAGGCAATACAAGGTAATTAATCAACAACAATTGTTTTCAAAAGATAAAACAAACACAAAACGCAATAATCTTAGGATTTTCAATAATTAAGCCACAGGATTTTTTTTTTTAATTTTTTCTTTTCATAATATCTTGCGCTTATTTTTATTTATTTATTATTGTTTCGTGACAGTTCAAGAGCTTTTCTTGATGAATTTCTAATGACTTATTTGACAGCAGCTAACTACTTGATGGCTGCTGGTAGGTCTAGGATCTAGCTATTTTGAATTTGTCTGTGTACAAGTTATGTTATGTTATCCAGGTTGAACTTGTCATTCAACCAATGTAATAAATTATTTTTGACTATTTTGATTCTTGTATCAGTTGTATGGACCTTTTTTTTTTTTTTTTTTGACCAAGTGGGTCCAGCCACTAATGCAATTGACTGTGCGCATGTGTGAAAGTTACAATAATGATTAAAAAAAAAGTAGAGAGAGAAAGAGGCACAAATTCAATCAACTTAGAAAAATACAAGATTCAAGGCCAAAAAAATACAACTCACTATGAAAGGTCACCGAGCTGGTGAAGAACGCCCACTAGTCCATCTATAGTGATGCCTTCAGTCAAAGCCTCATGTTCGTCCTTATCGGCAGCTCGATACAACTCTAGATTGATAAAGCTCAAGTACATTAGTCATTACTATTCAGCTTCATGTCTAATAATAGATAGAAATTATTAGATATTTTGAAGAAAATAAAATGTGTTACCGTAAGGTATTGAGGTGGATCATCGATATTAGTTGTACCAAGCACCACTTCCCTTATTAATGTTGTTGTAAGTTTAAGGCAAGCCCTAAGCTGAGGACAACACCACACCAACGGTTAAGTTATACGAATCCTCTTAAGACAATAAAACTAACTGCTGAAAGAAAAAATAATAATAAAGGTCGGAGGTTTTAACTCAGATCTAGTTGCCCCACCAATTATGAGAATGAAAATGTGCTGCCCCATCTTCTTAAGATCACTAGATGCAGTTCTCATGACAGAGTCCACGGGAAAAAAATTAGGGGATAATTACAAAAACTATCCTTGACGTTTAACTTGATTACCTAAATATTCCTATATCTTCCAAAATTACAAATATACCACCCTTTAAGGTTTGTATTTTGAAAGAGATTTAAAAAAAAAACCAATAATATTAATTACACAAAATCTCAAGGTTATTATTTTATTTTCGTTTTTGTAATTAACCCAAAGGTTGAATCTCAAGGCTACCTATTCTCATCATCAAAGGAGCGAGATCTATCCCATGCTGCAATCCGTCTCGATCTCATCAAATGTAGAACATTACAGTGCTCTTACTGATGCAACCCGTGATCCGTCTCTAGTCCCCTCGGTCCTATGATCGGAAGGAATAGGATTGTTCATGCAATGATACTCGTCTTTCGACAATTCTCCTCTGCTCGACTTTTCTATTAACTCCTGATAAAGAAACCAAGTTATTGTACTCATTCTAAGTGACACTACCAAATAAACAAATTATAGGGTATCTTGATTCTTAAGGCTACAGGGAAAATAATGGATAATTACAAACTTATGCCTCAGGTTTGAAGTAATTACAAAAAATAATAATAATAAATCAGGTTCAAAACATTAAGATAAGATTTCCATGTAAAAATAAGACTAAATTAGTAGTAGTAATATTTCTGCAAGGTATAAGACATTAAAAGTGTTTTTTAATACATTGACAGCACAAAACGGACACAAGATCTCATGTTGCTAAAAAAAAATGATCCCACAATTATAAATGAAATAAACTAATGCCAATCATTAAGACACTATCTAGGGATTAAGCTTTCAAACTATTTACATTGCCAAATTCATAGCCAGTAATAATAATAAACAAGAATGATAAGAAACGGAACTTAGGAGTCACCAAAAGATTCACCTCTCCACGATTCAAACATGCACTTTTTTACTTGATGAAATAAACAAATTTCTACTTTTTTATTTTTTATAGACAATTTGATCATTACTACACACAGAATCCTAGGATATATTCATATAAACGAGAAACCATGGTAAAAAGTTAAGCTCATATGAAAGCAAAAAAAAAAAAAAAAAAAATGTGTTCCCAAATAAACTGCTAAAATAGCAGTGCTAAAAAATATCGCTAGGCAGCCGCTAGGCGACAGAGCAGCGCCTAGGGGACTAGTCGAGGCCTAGCGGTCTAGTCTATACACATGAAAAAGTGAATGGTTTGCTTGTGTAATAAGGTTTCTTAAAGCATAATAATATGTGCAAGGTAAGCAACTGGGTGAGTTATTGGATGAAGACCCAACGTTGATGGAGAAGAGAAAAGAGTATGCAAAAAGGCTTGAACTGTTCAAGAAAGCAAGGGACGAGGTTGACTCTGTATCATGGGCTTGATGATCTCTAGATGTGGTGTGGAAGCATTTCGTTTGTCAATATGGTATACAGTACCAACGATTACCATTTTTATTTTATATATTGTAATTGAAGCAGGGACTTATTTTTTTGATTGGATCCTAATATTCGTAATTACCTGTTGTAAATTCGTATTTACACGATCATATATTGAGGTCATGACAATGGTATAACAATTATATATATAGTCCTAACTAGAAATATCTTAAGAGAAGACAAGAAATCGTTTGGATTCGAGGCGAAACCCTTCTCCGCCGTTACGGAGTTCTTCTGCTCTAATCTCCAAAATCGAAGGTCAGCTGATTGAGGAGTTAGTATTGATTCATGCAAAGATGCTCCTCTGAARCTGGAGTAAGGAATTGTCCACCTCACCGCCCTAACTATCTATCACATTCAAAGTGGACTTGCTTTCAGAACAGTATATATATGTGTGTGTGTGTGTATATATATATTGTTATACCATTGTCATTTTCATGACATCAATATATGATCGTGTAATTACGAATTTACAACAGGTAATTACGAATATTAGGATCCAATCAAAAAAATAAGTCCCAGCTTCAATTACAATAATAAAAAAAAAGGTAATCGTTGGTACAATATACTATATTGACAAACGAAATGCTTCCATATATATAAGTTTGATCATAATGCACTCTTACAGAATCTCTAGTCTCAATGTGCACGATGATATAATAAATAGATAAATAGATCGCACCTTCTTCGGACACCTTATTTTTAAAATACAAAATCCATCGACAAGGGCATTTTACCAATTCAAGCAACAACTTTCGTCTCACCTGTTGTCTTCTTTCCCGGAATGCCTTCTAACGCAGTCCACAAATTCGAGTCGGTGTAATCCTTGATAACAATAGCTGCCCCAGCTTCTGATAGTACCTTTTTGGGATTCCCAGTGGCTAAACCTACTACCGGCATCCCAGCTGCCACCCCAGCTTTTATTCCAAAAACTGAATCCTTCATTTTCGCAAAATGATAAAACAAATATCAATTCCTAATTCTGGAAGATAGCTTTTCTTTCTTTTCCTTTTTTTTTTGGTAATTAAGTTGGACAACCTCAAAGACAAATGCATGCTCAGCAGATACTCCAAGTTGCTTGAGGGCCTTCAAATACGGGTCCGCAAAAGGTTTTGCTCACTCACACTCACTCCCAATAATAAGTAGTTGAAAGAAATTTTCTAGACCCGACATTTTGATCATCATCTCAGTGTTATCTCTCAGGGCATTGGTGACGGCAGCTCGTTTCAAACCATTATCTTCTACCCATTTGCTCAGCTTGTCGAGCCCTGCCACTGGTTTCAGTTGCTCTGCAGCCAATCTGCGAATTTCCGCGGAAAACATTAGCCGCGATGGGAATAAAATTAATGCCAATGAATAATAATAAGGATTTTCGATTATTCATATCTAGTAATTATATTAGTATTACTGTAGAAAATTGGTTTTATCGTGATAGTTTAGTCTCGCGACTAATCACAATCTCAGACTCCATATTTTTCTTGCAAAGATATTTTCATCACTTCTATCCAGAAAGACACGCACATAATCGTACAACACGCTAGCTAGACTTCAATTTGTATAGCCGTCATTTATAATAGCCAATAAAACCAATTTAAATAATTTTATTTGACAGACAGATCAGATTTAGACAAACCCAACAAACCTAAATACGAAAGAGACATTCTGGTTCGTAACCCACTTATTACCGACCACGCTGTTCCTTCACATGCGCCAATCATCTCCTCTTTCTTCCTTCCTCTTGCTTCGCCTACATGTATCACGCCTCCTCTGCAGTACCTTTGAGTTTACAGAGTGAATTTTGGTGCGTTAAATCAAAAAAAGAAAAAAAGTCAAGCTTCACTATTTACTTTAAATAAATCATTTCAAATAATAAAGTAATCCCGAGAATCCCATCATTCCACCCAGCTTTAACTCTCCCTCCTTTATCTCATTCCCCATTTTCAATTTTCTTCAACATTTTTTTTTATAATTATATTTCCATTTTTAATCTCTTCTTCGTGCCAAACCACGTTTCTAGCTGTAAAGAATATGAAAAGAGAAATTTGTTATAACCCATTGAACAAATTTGTAAGATCTTGTAAACTACACCTCACATTTTTCTCTTTTTGCTCTCAAAAACCTTTTTTTTTTTCCCGTTTCACCCTTTGTTGCCATATATTTAATATGTACATTGGGGCCAAAGACGAGGTCAGATGCAATTGATTCTTTGACAAAGGAGCTATCTTAGTGGAGTAGAGGATTTTCATGGTCATGAAATCCCGAATAATTATCAAGAAATGAAAAATTAGGGCTAAGTTTTTCTATTTAAGAAATTAAAGAAAAAAACAAATACCTGAATAAGGTGGGATGCCGGACGTGGAGGAGGTGGAGATGCGTTGAACGTTATTGCGATGGACTAGAGATGGTGGTAGATTGTTGGTGGTGGCGGCGTGGACAGAGAGCGGAGACAGCGTGGCCGCGAGGGCTGTAATGGATTGAGAACTCAAAAAGGGTCGTAGGTAGTGACGGTGTGGGTGTGGCAGAGTGATGGACTGAGATTTAAACCTAGGGTTGTTGTTGTTGTAATCGTGGCTGCGCGGCTTTGAGTGGTGGTGGTGGTGGAGTGAGAATTGAGAGCTGAGGTAGCTAGGTTTGATGTTGGAGGTGATGGTGCGCGGTGGCATGATGGGAGCACGGCGGCAGAAATGGAGAAATGGAGGTGATGGTGATGAGCTTTCAATCTGAAAATAGGTAACGTAGGTATTATAAATAATAATTAGTAATTAAACATTTTTTAAAAAGAAAATTTGCCAAAAACCAATGTCAACTATTCTATATAACATCAGTTACAAAATAACCGATGTTAATTGTTATATTCAACACCAGTTTCTTGCATAACTGATGTTAAATTTGAGATAAGTTACATATGCCATCGGTTTTCCCCTATGTGGAAGCCCCTTTTGTTAGTAGTGATTTTAAAATTCTAATTCAGAAACAAACAAACAAAAAAAATGAATAAAACAATTATTGGATAGTATGAAATTAACGTATATTGGTATGAATTTTAGTAGGAATTTAAATTTGAAATACTGGGGAAAAAAAAGGTAACAGAAAAAATTAACATGAGTGTTGTACGAAATGAATGTGTAGTAATATGACTTTTAGTTGGATTTTAAATTTGAAATACAAAAAGAAAAGGTGAAGAAAAATTGAGAAAAAAAAAAAGAAGAAAAAAATGTAAAATGGTACTGATTTAGTAGTATTGATTAATTGGGAAATTGATGAATTGAGTAGGAAGTTAATTCTTTTCCAATAGTGTTTGGAAAGAAATATTTACCCAATGGATTATACATAAATTATCCTATTCTCTTCACTATTTTTTCTCTAATTCTCTTAATAAACTATATTTTTACTTCTTGTATGATTAGTTATTAGAGACAATTAAGCAAAATTTTATTTGAAATAAATTAGTTTTGGGTTGAGCAGTAAATTTTAGATTTTCATTAATAAACAAATTTATTATTAAAATTGTACGCTCTTAAAATTCTTTGATTTGATTTTTTTTTTTAAATGGCTTTGTTTGTTTATATAATTACACTAGTTTAACATCCGTATATTATGCGGGATGTGGAAAGAATTAATACTCATTAAAAAACTAAACGAATAATCTTGAAGATGATATATATAAATCGTAACATTATTTGTTTTATTTACAAGAAAATAATTTTTTATAATAAATAATTTTACACACAAATTAGAATATTATTTGTTCCAATTAGAACAAAACTGCTTTTAACAATAAAGAATTTTCAAAAAAAAAAAAATCACAGTGTCACGAAACAAATTAATTCTAAAGCATATTAAAATACTCTAAACTTGACGGAAATCCGTAAAGAATTTTTTAAAAAATATAAAAATATACAACACGTGTGTCACATGTGAATATGCGATATAAAAAATTAAAATCTATAAATTACTGATAATTCTATTGAAAAAACGTCGTACATCTAAATTGTAATATATGTAATATTTTTATTATTATTATTATTATTATTATTATTATTATTATTTGCGTAAAAAACTAATTTGTTCGTGTAGATATATAATATGTATATTAATGCATTAGATGAGATTAAGTAAATAAATTTATAATATATTTAATATTTATTTAGGCATAATAATTTATTATTATTATTATCCCCCCACACACATTTTTTTGTTTGCACGTAATAATAGTTTTTCAATTCATTATATTAGTATTAGATAAAGAAATTAAAGTTTATATTTTTTTATATTTATTTTCTTTTTGTAATAATTTTATAATTCGTATTTTCTTAAATAAATATATAGAATTCTAATAAAATTATTCTAACTTTTATTATAAATTAAAATTAATTCACCTTATATATTTATTCTAGTTAGATATAACTTATTTATATTTTTATATTAGAAGAATAAAGTAAGATATTGAAATAGTCAACATATGTTAAAGAAAACATTAAATTAAGTAATGTGTAATAATATGAAAATACTGAATTAGGCAAAATATAATGTTAGGAAAAATTAAATTAGATAAAATATAATAAAATAAAAATACTAAATTAGGTAAATATTAAGATCAAATGACATCGAAGCAACATAATTTTTTTCCAAAACTAACGATGCGTGAGAAAAAGACACGCAAAATAGGAGAATTTAGGGAGATTACCTTCTATGTTTGTTTGTTTTTTTGTTTTTTTTGAATTTAGTGTTAATTTGTTGCATGAAAATGTCTTTTTCAAGGAATGTAATTTATTAGTTAATAAACTACTATTAATATATTAGCTCGCTCATGTCTAATAGTAGTTAAGACCGGCCCTTATTCTATTGTCTATTTCATCCCAACATGCCACGTGTAAAAGATACAAGATCTCGGTGCTTATGTAATTTAGCTAGTGGTATGTACATTATATATGTACACGTGTTGCTTGTACAATTGAAACACAAAAGATGACTAAAACCCTAGACACGGTCTATCTTCGGCTTTCGATTTCAACTCATCTAGAGACGGTACCTTGCCACCGGCTTTCACTATTCTGCTCCACCAAGCCTTTATCTCATCCTGCACACAGTGTAAACGACCCAAAACGCAACAAATATCAAAAGCAGTCCAGAATCAAAAATATCAACCGCGCGCTTGCAAATATAAGTTATAAAATGAATCAAAAAATAGAAAAAGTTGACAATCAGCTTTACTAACCTCCACAAAATCATGGTTAGACACATATTGACTCCTCACAGATGATCTGATCCCTCCAACATCTACCAAAATTGACTTCTTCGAGTCGCAGTATATATTTTGTACCGTATCTTCTATTAATTCGTCACAAAAA
>BMAC01000410.1:155224-167571 GCA_014905375.1 Phtheirospermum japonicum
TAAGAATAATATGTTTATTTATTTTTCATTGATCTTAAATATATGTGCTGATGAATAATACACATTGTGCATATGGTCTCAGGTGGATAAATTCGAACGTCTCTTTATTGCATTTAAATGGTTTTTTTCTGCGGTTGCGGCTGCGAAAGTTGGAAGCTGGACTAGGAGGGACTGGTTACTATGTTGCTCGAATAACCGGTATTAATTAATTTCTGTTCAGAAGTATAAAATTTAGAGTTGAATATATATATGTGGCCGAGTGTACTAATATCATGCTATTATCTTTTTTTTTTCTTTTTTGATTAATAATGCAAGTACTAGTGATGAAATAATCCGGGCCATTCCTATTCGTTCCGAACCCGATAAAAAACTCTCCCAATCGCTCGTTCGAAATATGCAATCCCGGCAAGAATCGGACGAAGAAGTTACATCAGCATCTGGAAAAGTGAACGAGAATAATACCGTTATGCCTGATCCTAATTATCCCGGGCCCGTTTTGAATCCCGGTGCTTTGTATCGAGAAAAAGGGAAAGGGAAAGCAATTTCTGATGGAGGATCGTCAGACGACAGCGCGGAGAGTTGTAACAGCGCTGGTCTTTTCTCGAAAGGCGTAAAGAGACGGAGAGACGACGAAATCAGAAGCAAAAGGGCTAAAAAGAAAATTCAGGAAAGCTCTTTCATGAACTGGATATCGAACGTCGTGAAGGGTCACCCGGATTGTAAATAGAGTAGCCGGGGCCTCGCCTTCTATTGCTCTCGCTCTGGCCCGGCCCGACAATGCCTGCGGTAACAAAAGCCCGAGGATGGGGTTCCATACGATATTGCAGTCCTTGTACTGTCCGGACGCAAAGGCCGGTTTTGCCACTGAAGAATCTAAATTATCCGACAAGCAGATTGTTCTGTTGAATAAAGAAGAAATTGTGGGCCCGTCCGATTCTTCACGTGAACAGGCGAATACCGCTGGGAATAATAATAATAATACGAGCTTGTGGATCACTCGCTTTTACACAAGAACGGACGGGTTAGAAAACCGTGAGCGGATTACTGAAGAAGCCCGTGATAGCTCCGCTCGAAGCCCGAAGGCTAATGTGGACAAATTTTCCGAGGCCCGAGATGATTCGTCCGTGTTTGCGAAGAGAATGGATACCCTCAAGCACATCATGCACCCATCGAAAAATATAAGAAAATCTTTGGACAGCAAAAAAATAATTTGCTACTTTTGCGGCGAAAGTGGACACGATTTACGTAAATGCACTCAGCTGATCGAAACCGAGCTAAACAGTCTTTTAGTGAAACTTGGTTCGTTTGAGGGGGGTGATGAGGAATCTCCTTGTTTGTGCATTAGGTGCTTTCAGTTCGGTCATTGGGCAATTTCGTGCCCGTCCGGCAATGCTGACGTGGCAAGGAATGTGATGGACTCGAGGAAATTTGCACCGTGTAATTTC
Organism: Phtheirospermum japonicum; assembly: GCA_014905375.1. Classification (NCBI taxonomy): domain Eukaryota; kingdom Viridiplantae; phylum Streptophyta; class Magnoliopsida; order Lamiales; family Orobanchaceae; genus Phtheirospermum; species Phtheirospermum japonicum. The sequence continues at coordinate 156,670 of BMAC01000410.1, forward strand.
GTTAACGCGCAAAATGCGGATGAGATGTTTTGTGCAATAAGGAAATTGCGCTTGTCTCGTACTGATATTCTCAGGTAAGAATAATATGTTTATTTATTTTTCATTGATCTTAAATATATGTGCTGATGAATAATACACATTGTGCATATGGTCTCAGGTGGATAAATTCGAACGTCTCTTTATTGCATTTAAATGGTTTTTTTCTGCGGTTGCGGCTGCGAAAGTTGGAAGCTGGACTAGGAGGGACTGGTTACTATGTTGCTCGAATAACCGGTATTAATTAATTTCTGTTCAGAAGTATAAAATTTAGAGTTGAATATATATATGTGGCCGAGTGTACTAATATCATGCTATTATCTTTTTTTTTTCTTTTTTCTCGGCTGGTCTCGTGGGGCCACTGGTATGTTCAGGTGGCTTACGAAGTGTCGGCAACCCGGTGGTAGGGGTCCGATTTGTTTTGGGTTCGGCTTGGGTTAGGGTTTGACGTGGGTTTTAGCCGGGTATTTGTCGAGGTTGGAAACGTGGGCCGCTGTTGTGGGATTGACGTGGTTGAATAGTTGTTTGAGTTTTGGTCTGGGTCCGATTTGGGGCTGGTGTCGGTTTGGGTTTGGTTTTTGCTTGAGGGAACGATTGTTGTGGTTCGGGCCTGAAAGCTGCCCGGGAGAGATTCTTGGTGCAGCCGATTTAAGGCAAAACCCGGCTGCAGCTGTGGGGTTGTTGTGCTGTTCGGGTGGTGGGCGTCGGCAGATCCGGTGATTTGGGGCTGAACCGGGTTCTTTTGCTGGGCCACGGAGGGAGCTGTTGACAACCGATTTATGGCAAAATCGGCTGCAGCTGTGGGGTTGTTGTGCTGTTCGGGTGGTGGGCGTCGGCGGACGGCGGTTGTGGCATTTCTGCAGGTTGTGGCCGAGCTGTCTCTTATACACATCTAGATGTGTATAAGAGACAGCATATATATATTCAACTCTAAATTTTATACTTCTGAACAGAAATTAATTAATACCGGTTATTCGAGCAACATAGTAACCAGTCCCTCCTAGTCCAGCTTCCAACTTTCGCAGCCGCAACCGCAGAAAAAAACCATTTAAATGCAATAAAGAGACGTTCGAATTTATCCACCTGAGACCATATGCACAATGTGTATTATTCATCAGCACATATATTTAAGATCAATGAAAAATAAATAAACATATTATTCTTACCTGAGAATATCAGTACGAGACAAGCGCAATTTCCTTATTGCACAAAACATCTCATCCGCATTTTGCGCGTTAACGAAATTACACGGTGCAAATTTCCTCGAGTCCATCACATTCCTTGCCACGTCAGCATTGCCGGACGGGCACGAAATTGCCCAATGACCGAACTGAAAGCACCTAATGCACAAACAAGGAGATTCCTCATCACCCCCCTCAAACGAACCAAGTTTCACTAAAAGACTGTTTAGCTCGGTTTCGATCAGCTGAGTGCATTTACGTAAATCGTGTCCACTTTCGCCGCAAAAGTAGCAAATTATTTTTTTGCTGTCCAAAGATTTTCTTATATTTTTCGATGGGTGCATGATGTGCTTGAGGGTATCCATTCTCTTCGCAAACACGGACGAATCATCTCGGGCCTCGGAAAATTTGTCCACATTAGCCTTCGGGCTTCGAGCGGAGCTATCACGGGCTTCTTCAGTAATCCGCTCACGGTTTTCTAACCCGTCCGTTCTTGTGTAAAAGCGAGTGATCCACAAGCTCGTATTATTATTATTATTCCCAGCGGTATTCGCCTGTTCACGTGAAGAATCGGACGGGCCCACAATTTCTTCTTTATTCAACAGAACAATCTGCTTGTCGGATAATTTAGATTCTTCAGTGGCAAAACCGGCCTTTGCGTCCGGACAGTACAAGGACTGCAATATCGTATGGAACCCCATCCTCGGGCTTTTGTTACCGCAGGCATTGTCGGGCCGGGCCAGAGCGAGAGCAATAGAAGGCGAGGCCCCGGCTACTCTATTACAATCCGGGTGACCCTTCACGACGTTCGATATCCAGTTCATGAAAGAGCTTTCCTGAATTTTCTTTTTAGCCCTTTTGCTTCTGATTTCGTCGTCTCTCCGTCTCTTTACGCCTTTCGAGAAAAGACCAGCGCTGTTACAACTCTCCGCGCTGTCGTCTGACGATCCTCCATCAGAAATTGCTTTCCCTTTCCCTTTTTCTCGATACAAAGCACCGGGATTCAAAACGGGCCCGGGATAATTAGGATCAGGCATAACGGTATTATTCTCGTTCACTTTTCCAGATGCTGATGTAACTTCTTCGTCCGATTCTTGCCGGGATTGCATATTTCGAACGAGCGATTGGGAGAGTTTTTTATCGGGTTCGGAACGAATAGGAATGGCCCGGATTATTTCATCACTAGTACTTGCATTATTAATCCAGTTTGTCGCCATGTCAGCTTTACTCTCATCGGTTCGATCCGCTATAATACAATCACAAGAACATATTTAAAGCACAACAACAACAACAACAACAAAAAAGAAAGTCCAGTAGAATTTACCGACATATGATTTTTCTAAATTTTACAGTTACCTACAGACAGACAAACAAACAAATAAACGAAAAAACACGACATACCATGACGTTCATCAAAATTGTAGCTAGATACGATCAAATGTTTGTCATCGGCGACTTTGCCATCGTCAATCCCATTCATGGTAGTCGGGAGCTCGTTTATGGTGGGCCCAACATTCCACTGGAAAAAGGGTCTGTGATCGGGCAGGCTTGAATCGGCACATTTGAGGCTCAAACCGCTGCGTGGGGACCAAACTAACTCAGAAAGGGGATCATCGGATGATGCAAATACCATGTCGTCGATCCTTGAGGTTGCTGCATTTACACCTGCACCAAGATTATTATTATCTTCGTCGTTCAAACTCTGCTCGGCTCCGTAATTTGTAGAACCTAAAGAAAGTCCTAAATCAACGTCTTCGCCGTTGTTACTCATCATACCTGTGAAATTTGAGAAAACAAGGACATTTATTTGTGAAAAATGCAAGATAATTATCTTTTATTTTCTTCTACTACAAACAATTAATCACTAAATACAAAATTGCACTTATAAGATCCAGCAAAGTAAGAGGATGGTAGTTATCTTTAATTCTTGTGCTACAAAGACAATCTTCTTTAATTATTTTTGATTTTTTCATACATATATGTTGATTATTGGTTTCTTGAATTTCAGACATGCATCTTAGGAAGTGTCTGCAAACTCTTGGGGAAAAAATAAAAATAAAAAAGTGATTCTCAACCTTTTAAATTCTTTATCTTATCTACTTCTCTATGAAAATTCCCAAAATTCAGATTCTCTTGTTTAGGCAAACAAAAAAAAAAATCTGATTTTAATTCCTTTATTTGTAAGTAATGCAACAAAAGTAAGCCTAAGAGTAGTAATATGCATCAATTCAACAATAGTTATTCTAAGAAAGACAATACAAAAACCCATTAAAAGTAAATAAAATTGAGAGCCCACATACCTTCTCTCTTCAAATTTCAGATCATTTTTAGCTCTTTCTCCTTTTTTTTTTTTAAAAAAAAAAATTCTTAATCTGGCTCAAAGTGTTTCCACCTCAACAACATATACAAAAAATCAGGCCACTATTAAAAATAAGTAAAATAAAGCTACACACACACAGTGACTGAGAGAAAGGAAGCAAAAACAAGATTCAACAGCACAAACATACTATAAATCTGAAATGATTCTAAAGGAAAAAACTGAAAGCCAATCTCACAGGATCACATTTAATAAGTCTCCAAAACATGATGCCACCAAGGTTCTAGGACTAGTGGCAGAGGGGCTGCCACGTGGCCCACAATGTCTAATAATAGTAGGGGTTTGGATGCTGTGCCACCTTGTGCTGTGTTCCAAAACGATACCGTTTAACAGTGGGATTGTTGTATATTGTACTCCTGATACAATTAATGTACTGAGCTCAATGGCTGTTTGGCACTTTGTGTATCAGTCGGTCTATGATTCTATTGATTTTAGAGCTAGCTGCCAGAATAAAAAACTTTAATCTTTCTTTTGCCTTTTTCTTACTTTATTATTCCAATTAATACTATTTCTCTTCACACGTACTTATTTGATTGGCATTGTATGATTTATTTGATTTAACATAAATTTGACTATCATTGTTTTCATGAGGTTTTACAAATATTCATCGATTGATAGTGACTCCTTAGTCACAAGACACGGGAATTGGATACGAATCAAGATACGCAAACGCATTTATTACACGTAAAACAAAATACAACACGATACAATGTCATATTTTAGAGTGTTTTCATAATAAGTACTATTTGGGAATATTTTCAGTATTTTGTCATCTTCTTTTGCACGATACACTTAAATGTTACTACTTTTTCTTTCTTTCGCTCTTTGCCTTCTCTTTATAAAAGATTAAATTGGGTCCAACATTTATACCACATACATTTCCATACCCACAAAAGAATAAATTCTCCTTTAAGATCGAGCATGGAAGTTGTCTTTCCCGCGCGTCGACACGCTCCAACGCACGTGACAATGTGGAGCCACTAGGAAATACAATCTTGCGGTCAAAAAAAAAAAATTTCTACAATTTTGGACAAGTGAAATTAAAAAGTCGTTGAAACGGTATAGATAATCGAAACTCTAATTTTTCTCTTTAGAAAATAGAAAAAAAAAAAAAAAAAAACGCCGGCCCCATATTTTTATTTTTTTATATTTTTACCGTTGGAAATCAATAGCCCGCGATTTCTCTTCATTTTAATAATTAATTTAAATAAAAAAAATCGAAATAGACAAATATCGAACCAAATACCAAAAATATCAAAAACTATAAATAAAAAACAGAAAAATAAACTTACAATTAAAATAGAAAGGTTTTAAATTTTATAATTGAAGAAAAAAAATATTATATAAACAATTAAACTTGAAAAGATCTAATAAAAAGATTTGTTAGGTTTTTATTTAATTAATTATTAATCATGTTTTAAGTATTTAATTTGTAATGTTTTTGATTATTTAAACATTTGTAAGATTTTAATAATTTTATCATTTTAATTATTATTTTTATTAAAAACAAGGTAAAATGTGACTCTAACTGTCACAGACACACGCGATAAATTTAAGCATCAAACGAAATACTTTGATGAATACAAGAAAAATAGTATTTTAGTGTCAAACCCCCTCACCAGCTAAGTCATTTCTGATCTTGTAGTATTTCATATGTGGGGAATAAATCATCCAAAGTCTAAAGTTGAGGGGTCTTTTTCAAGTTTATCCGAGACAGCCCATGAGACATGGTCCATCCATTTCTACTACTACGGTGAGTCCACCAATCCGGGTCACTTTCACAATAAAAGCTTTGATAATGGTGGTGTCTGACTTTTTTTTTTTGGAAAAGAATATATTTTTATCTTTTTATTTCAATTATATCTTTTTTTTAATATCTAATTTATCTCCAAAATACTTTTTTTTTCCATATTATTTCCACTTTGCTTATATACCCTAATAATTTAAAAAAATGAGTCCATGTATTATGCTTATGTATTGTTTCAAGTTTATTTTCATACCTTAATAATTAAAAAAATGGGAAATATTGATTCATTATATTGTTCAGTTTTCACAAAATCACTATCTAAGTTGGCAAAATTATCAAAAAAACGTTGAAACAATTTATTTGGAAACAATATCATAGTTGGACAGTACAATGCACATAAAGAAAAGAAAAAAATCATGAAAAAGAGGAACTGTCAATATATGTACAGTAAAACCCCTTATAAATTAATATTAGTTTAAATACCCGCGTAAAACGCGGGCATATTAAATAAAGACATAAAAATGTAAAACATATCAAAAATGATTATTAATTTTAGAAAGTAAGTAATTAATAAAATGAAAAAAAATATTTGATATAAATATAAGAAAGTAAATATTTATATTGTTGTCATCCTCAATAATATTTTTAAACACCTTAGAAAGAATTACTCTAATTTTTATTTATAGGCATAATATTTTAAATTGTTAGATTAGAATATTCCAATATAAGTCGTGAAGTTACAAAATTATATATATACATGAAGTTACCAATTTTATGGTATCTAATCTCATAGAATGAGTATGATTATTTAATTTATGGATGAAAATGACTTACTTTTTTTTTTTTTTCAAAAACGGCATATTTTGTCTAATTTCTTGTTTTCTTTATAATTATGGAGTAAATATACTTCCATATAAATACAAAATTTCTATATATAAAATATAAATTTTCTATATATAAATATGGTTTTATTGTACGATGTGTGGTTTATTTTATTCAGATTTCAAAATTTTGAATTTTCAAAGAGTAAAAATATACATTTACATGTGCAAAATAGAAGGAATTGATTTAGTTGTATACTACACAAAATCTAATTAATCATATTCATATATATATATATATATATATATATATACACGTTTGAATAATTAATATGAAATTAGAGGAGATTAATCAATTGTATATTTAATCAGGTTTTTCTTTAATGTAACCATAAAGTCAATAATTTGCATATGGTAATTCGTACAATATTACTCAACCAAATCATGTTTAAAATAAATATGTAATTAATCAATCAATCATTGAAGAATAAATTACATTTAGATTTCAACGTAGGGTTTTTACCATTTATATTAATTTTTTGAGAATCTTGGAAATACATGTACTAAGTTTATTTACTCAACAATATATATATCATGAAGTTACCAATTTTATGGTATCTAATCTATAAGTATGATTATGGAATTTATGGATGAAAATGATTTACTTATTTTTTATTGTATATTTTGTCTAATTTCTTGTTTTCTTTATAAGTATGGACTAAATATACTTCCATAGATATACAAAATTTCTATATATAAATATAAATCTTCTATATATAAATATGGTGTTATTGTAAAATCGGAAGTAGAAACTTTGAAAATCAAATCAAAATTTATGGGCATTAATAATGAACATTTATATACATTCAAACCCCGATTTTAATGATTGAATTGTATTACCATATTCAAGATTAATATGATAGGAACAATTGGAGAATAGTTTTAGAATACAAATAATTTAGAATGTAGACTTAGATTGAAACTTTGAAACCCCATCAGAATTTATGGGCATTAACACTGATGAATTATAAATGGAAAAAAAAAAATCTAAAATCACTAATCATATTGCAAAAACTGGAAATGACAGAAATGTGAACATTAATTACCAGACTTTTTTAACTCGGTGAGTCTAACCACTAATTAATCATTACTAATCAACAACTAATTGATTTATGAAGGCCGTAAATAAATCTATTTATTTCCATCTGCCAACACACAATTCATTTCACTCGGGTCCATAATTTCGGGCGTCATCAAGGAAGTATCTATTATTTTAAAAAGATCATCCATTCAAAATATTATTTTTCTAAACAAAACATGTAATTATATCTAGGAACATTTCGTTAGGAACATTTTGATTAATAGTAATAACGATTACTATTAACTTAACATAATCTAAGAATTAGTTCATAGCACTATATATATAGCAACCAATTAAATCAAAAACAAACAACTCAATAAAAACAATTTAATCCACCATCACATAATAAATAAAATAAACCCAAAATTAATAAAGGTAAAAAGTGTTCAGGCAATCACAAAATCACTGGTGATTCAAACAAAGTTCTGATTAGTTTTGTTACATTGATATTAGCAACCATTAACCTTCTACAAATAGATACAACACCATTGATCTATATCCGGAAGCTTTGTATAAGACCCGTGTATATCAATAGAACAAAATTTGTAATATCAAACTTTTCAGTACGTGAACATATGTTAATACAAATGAAATATGAAGGAAAAAAAAAACCTTCATGGTGTCTGTGCCTATAAAACCCAAAACACCAATATTTCTCTACGTTAGTAATGACCATAAACAGTGTTCATCCTAATGATCTATCCACCAATTCTGTAGTTAGCAAATAATCCGATACAGCTACGATACACACCAAACAAATTAAATTTCTTGATTATGTACATTAGATAGCCCATGAAAAGGTATCAAACGGGCTGATAGAAAGTTGAATCTAATGGGAATTAATCAAGCCACATAAAAGAGAGAGAAAAATATATAGCCCATGAAAAGGTATCAAACGGGCTGATAGAAAGTTGAATCTAATGGGAATTAATCAAGCCCCATAAAAGAGAAAGAAACATACTTATGAACAAATGATTCTCCAAACTTCCTTTCGGCATGAAGTCATATACCAAAAGTCGATTTTCAATTTCCAAACAGTACCCAATGAGTTTAACCAAGTTTGGATGACGAAGTTGCCCCAGATAATTCACTTATGTCTGCATAACACCAATTAAGAGTACCATTAAAAAAAAAGGTGACTCAAATTACGGTTTGCAAAAAAGGTGCCTTTAGTATATTTTAGTTTTTAATTTCCATTTGAAAACACTGCCAACTTCTAATTATCAACTTAGCGTCTACTAAAAATAAATAACTTCTAAGAATAGAAATGTTCGCAAACACTCCTTAAGTCACGATAGGAAAGAAAACATACCAACCACTCCTTATGGCCTTGGAAGCCTTCGGGCTTTAACTTCTTGACAGCAATAACCAATCCATACTCGGGCCTTGCAATCGTTAGACTGTGCTCATCGACCCATCTTTTGAAAACATACCTGAATCGGGATGACGACCCATCCTCGTATACGCACTTCGTCCCACTCGCCGGCAAACTCAACCATAAGGCCTCGCTCCTCCGCAAAACACACAGCAAAACTAACAGAAGCACCACGCGCACGTTAGCACCCGTCGCCATCGTGTCAATCGCTCTCCGAATTCGGTTCCTGTGCCCCGAGAAGGGAACATCCAACCAGCCTCCGCCGTCAATGAACTCCCTGAAGTCCTGACAAGAATGCTGATTGGGCAATMTATGGCTGCGCCGTTCATGCGCTCCTGCATTCAAATCCCCAATCAGCAACATACAATCAGAAGAGAAAGCATTAATATCCGCCCAAAGGAGTCGACGACGTAAATAATCATCACTATCCCCATGCACAAAGGCASAACGATAAATAATAGCCTCCAAGTCTAATATGATTACCTGATCGCTAGAGAAAATGATAGTCGAGCTAGTAATGTTAGCCGACCCAAGAACCCAGATATCTGGAATCGAGTGCTGTCTTGAGTTAGCCTATATAAAGGAGTTACTCCAGAGAAGGAATCCCGAATACGCTGAATCTCGGTCTTTGCTGAATAAAAGTCAGTCTCACCGCTTGAATGCAAATTGGCTGAACTGCACGCTGGAGTTCTCTCGAAGAAAGACCTATCTCCTGAGCGAGCGTTGGAAGAAAGACCTTCCTATTTGTTTGTTTACCAGGCTTAACTCTAAAAGTCTTTACACCTGAAAAGGGTCACGTTCTTCTCTTAAATGCTTTTATCTTTTGAAAATGGAACTAAAAATAAAAAGTCTTTAAAGTATCCTCTCAATACATCAAGCAGCTCGCTACTAACACAGCTAACTTAAATAATTTCCATTTTATTCGGCTCACTTTCCCAATCAACCTCACATGCACCATAATAACTTCCTCAAAATCAACTCCAATACATTAATAGGTGATGTTACTATCTTTGTGAGAGATCGAAAAAATGAGACTTGTATAATTACAAAGACTAATTGCAGAAAACCAAATGTACAATCTAGAAACAGTAAGAAGAACCCTAACCTTGGCGGAAATGGTGGGAGTAGGGTGACGTGGTCATCGGAAATGACGACGTAATCGGCCAAAACGACAACGTTGCTCTGGATTTCCTCGGATACGCACTTCGTCCCACTCGCCGGCAAACTCAACCATAAGGCCTCGCTCCTCCGCAGAACACACAGCAAAACTAACAGAAGCACCGCGCGCACGTTAGCACCCGTCGCCATCGTGTCTATCGCTCTCCGAATTCGGTTCCTTCAGCTCCGTATGTATATACCTGCTAATCGATCTCGGAAAATGGAACTAAACATTTCTGGACTAATAGATCTGACCCTAAAAAGAGAAAAACCCAAACTAATCAATATATAAGAATTAAAATATCGAACAAATAAATTAAAATAGAAAACAACCTTTCGCAAAACAACCTTTTGAAGTTTGATAGAATCAGTTTTTAAGAACAGCGGCCAAAAATCAGATTGTTTCTGTGAAAGGTTGGAGAATAGGTATGGATGACGGCTCCGCATCCCTTCCCCCTTTTTCAATTCTCACTCCCCACATCATTTCCTTCCACTTCCACTTCCCCTCCCCAACCCCTTTTCATCTTATTTATTCACGCTACCAACAAATTTACTATTCATGGGTCCCACATATCCCCATTAATTTTCATTTATACTTTTTATATTCCAATACAATTATATTTATCTATTATCTATTTAAACATTTTATGAATATAAAAATTTTATATATATATATATATATATAATTGAATTTTTTTATTTATAATAATTAATATTTATGACTACTTTAAGATTTTAATTAATAATAAATTTTATTTTTTTTAAGTTTGAAAACTTATTTTATTACAATTTTATTGTATTTTTTTATTTTCAAATAAACTTCTTGTAATTATAAGGTTTAATTTATAATATCCCTCCCCATTGGTCCGGGGCGGCAGCTGCCACCCCACTCTCCTCTCTCCCCCTTTTTCTTTCTTTTCCTTTCTTTTCTTCCCCTCCCCACCCTTATCCCCTCCCCACCACCCAACCCCTCCCACTAAATCCGTCCCCTCCCCATCCAAACCCCTCCCCAACCCCTTGCTTAAAGATGCTCTTAGGAGGGTTAGGTTAATTGATACATGCGTCC
>BMAC01000410.1:172436-218802 GCA_014905375.1 Phtheirospermum japonicum
AAAAAACTGGTCTGCGCCGACTTGGGCGCCCGACGATTTTTTTAGCCAATTTTCGAAAATCGTAGGCGGGGTGGTGGCGCCTTGCGCCTAAGGCGATTTTTAGAATAGAGCTAATAACAATATAAAACTATAATAAAAAACATGAGAAAAATACCACAATTACATGTAAAACACTAAGACGTCATTTTTTTGATTTTTTTTAAACATAGGGTTCGAGATAAATTGATTAATATTTGCTGAAATTTGCTCAAAATCTTGGTAATGGAAAATTGAATTTTTTTTTTTGCCATAATTGGATAAAAACTTGCTAAAGATGTTGGTTAGTTACCGTCGAAAGTTTTCAATTGTAATATTTTTTTACTATTTTTATATCGATTTTATTAGAGCTGATGTAAAAAAACGTAAAAAAACTGTTTCTATATTGGTTAAAAAATCGATATAAAAACTCAAATGGCTGAAATTATCATCAGATTTCGGGGATCTTGGTTAGTGTATTAGTTTCTGGACAGAAGAGTATTGGTTATTGTGTATGGGAGTATTGGTTTCTTGCAGTGTAAAAAAAACCTAATACTTCTTAGTTACGACGTCACCTACCACTTAAGAAAGAAATACAGAGCAGAAAGAAGAGAAAAAGAAAGAAGAAAAGGAGCTAAGCTATTCATGTTAAACACCAACACATGTCATTAGGTTTGAAATACCCCTACATTGTATTACAAATATCGATACCTCGCAACACAAGAACCAACACATTGGTATGCACAACCTAATACCATCCACATTTTACATTTCAGAACTTGCAAAACACTACAACAATTGTACGTGCAAAGACCTAACATGTCAAAGGCTAAAAACTTCACAAATACTTCCTAGAAAACGCACAAGAACCAAGACATGTTTTTTCGCCCATTGCCAACTCCTCTACTTCCTGGAATTGGAGAAATCGAGTACATCTTTCTCCAACTGATTCTTCATGTGATTGACATCACTTAAGAGAAGTGTTGCACAATACTTGGCTTTCAACAAATGTCTCTCATCACGCTACAAAAAACACACACACAAAAAAAATACTTCAGAGCACAAACACACATACTCCACATACAGAAAACACAATACTTCATAGCACAAAAACACATACTCCACATATAGAAAACCAATACTTCAGAGCACAAACACACATACTCCACATACAGAAAACACAATACTTCATAGCACAAAAACACATACTCCACATACAGAAAACCAATACTTCAGAGCATAAACACACATACTACACAAACAGAAAACAAAATACTTCATAGCACAAAAACACATACTCCACATACAGAAAACGAATACTTCAGAGCACAAACACACATACTCCACAAACAGAAAACGAATACCTYAGAGCACAAACACACATACTCCACAAACAGAAAACCAATACCTCAGAGCACAAAAACACATACTCCACAAATAGAAAACCAATACTTCAGAGCACAAACACACATATTCCACAAACAGAAAATAAAATACTTAATAGCACAAAAACACATAGATAAACGCAATGCAGTTCTGGTAAATCTGATGCCCTGAATTCATTTCTAAAAACTCATTGAAAATTAAAATTCTTGGATAAAGAAAATATATCATGGTTTGAATGACAAATGACTAAGAGCATGCTTAAAAGACCCTTTCAGTTTATAATTGTTTGTTGGAGCTCAAAACAATCATGCCTTTTGGTTTGAACTGCAACACAGTTCGCTAAGAACCTCCCTAAACACTCGAGAAAACGCATCCATTTGAGGCATGGGCTTGGACAAGACGATTTCAAGACCACCCTCAAAATCTATGGATTTGCATAACGACAAAACTGCACCATCATCAATGAATAGTGCTTCAAGCTTCTTAGCCTTTCCCCACCCGTAATCCACTGCGTAGAAGTCGAACCTCGGCGATCCCGCCACCCCATACTGCCGCTTTCCGACAAGCTTCCCGTACTCCTCCGGCCACTTCTCGGCACCACACAAAATCTCATTCTCATTATACACATTCTCCTTAATCGCCTCCCCAATCGCCTTCGCCGCCTTCACAAACCCCTCGGGCCCACCCTTTTCACTTCCCTGTGCTTTAGCTCCGCTTTCACCAGCGCCACACAATTTCCAAAGTAATTCGCGGGCATTGCCGGTTCCAGCCGGGCCCGGCAATCCGCCACGAAACCGAAATACTCCGTCTCGTCGTCGTCCGCCACCACACCTCTCGCCGAGCAAACCCACACGAGCGCACAGACGACTGTGAAGGATGAGAGATGGGCCACGTCGGTGGGGCCCGATGATCTCGCCAGTACCAAATCCTTGAGTGAATTTATTTCGTCTCTCTTCAGAACAAACGTCGCCCGGAGCTTTCCGGTCGGGATTTTCACCGGCGGCGGCTCCACCGTACACGAGAGCTCCACGATCAAATCCCAGTATATTGAGTCCAACCCGTTGACGTTCGTCACGTTTTGCCTATCGTAAAACGGCAAACAGTTAGCCTGCGCTAGCCGATCGCGGATTACATCACCGCCGGGCTTGCTGCTGTTAATCAGAGCCAAATAACTGTTTAATATAAAAATACCCAAATGTTAGCCTAATATCACAGTAATTACTCACGATTTAACATTGATGATTAAAAAGATCTAACAAATAAGCAACTCAGCAAATGAATTCAACACATTAAAACCCTAGCACACGATAATTATCAAAATCGGAAATAGGCAAAATCGGGAAAGCACCAGCAAATCGGCGGTGGCAATCCGACTACCGAACCATGGCGGCATCGACGGCGGCATCTGGCAGCAACGGCGAGGCGACGCTCCTCTTCACCTTATCCGACGGCAGCAGTGTTGAGCAGACCAGGCGTCACAGTCGGCGGCGATGGAGACCGGCAGTGAAGCCACGACAATTCGGCGAAGGCGCCGACAATTCGGCGGTGGTGTTCGGGTCCTGGCGGTGAAGATTCATCCATCATCGTCCCAGAAAAAGATGACTTTGGTTGCGGCTTGAGACGGTTGTGGCTTGAGTTTGTAGGTTTGGTAATCTGATGGTGTAATTGTAAGGAAGGTCAAATTGGTAATTATACAATTATGTATGGAGTATTTGATATTTTTTAAAATTAGTTGGGGTATTTGACAAACACATTTTTCTAGGGGGAATATTTGACAATTCCCCCTTAAATTTATACGTGTACTGCTAGCAGAGAACCGAGTCGGATAAACTGGACCTATTGAATATTTGATATAAGACTTGGAATTGAATTGGGTCATACTCATAGATGATGAAACCCATTGCTATTGTTATCTTCTGAATGGAACAGGCCCAATTTTCCAATAGCCCAACCCACAACACTACAAATATTTCTAAATTTGAGTGAAGCAAGAGAATCATTGCATCAACAAAATCAAAAAATGCATGAAAAAAAAAATCAAAAAATGAAAAAGAAGTGTTATATGTATTTAGAAATACAACTGAGGAGAAGAAGAAGAAGGTTACGATCACATCAAAGCTTCGGAAATTAGAATGTCAAAATCAGTATTATGTAGAGTAATTAATTAATTAGTAATTTGCCACTCTTCTTCTCTTCATTGATCCTCTGTGGTTTCATTTTTCCTCATCTCATAACACTCTTGTTAGGCCGGACTAACAAATTATCCGTTAGGCCAAAATTTTATATCAATAAACTATAGTTCAAAAATTAATACATTATAATAAAAAACCAATACATCATAGTTAAAAAAAAATCATACGCGTCAGAGATTTATGAAAAACTAATATTTTATAATAAAAAAATCAATACATCACAATACAAAAACCAATACATTATAGTATCGAATCAGATGACCTAATGGGTCATGACCAATAATCTGGCCTAGAAGCGTTTACCTAATTATAATAATTAGATATCATTTAAGAGAAAATTGTTGGGTACACTGCAATAAATCACACAGTTTATTTTTTATCACCAAAATTTAAAATTATATCCTTCTTCCATTCAATTATATCATTTATCGACAAATCATCAATATTCAATCTACCGTGACTTAAATACTGTATATATTTACAGATAATTTTAAACTTTGTTGGTAAATATAATATATTTATTTTTAACTAACAATAATTTACCTACAATTTATAATTTTCTTAATATTTATCGATAATTTTTCCGTAGATAACTTGATTATTTCTCGCAGTGGTAAGAAAAAAAACATAAAAAACACTTGTGATTGAAAACTAATCTATCTTGTCAATAGCAACAACCTTTTCCATTTCGGGTCACAACACAGAACAAAATTTCTCTTTTTTATAATTGTGTCTTCAAATAGACTTTTCTTATCTTTTGAATAAATATGCGTTGGCTACTTTTTAGGGTTTTTAGTCAAGTCACAAAAAGTAATACAAAGCCATTTAATTTGGACACTCAAAACAATATATTTTCCAAATTGTGATCCCTTTATTGAGCATTAGACTACTTTTTTTTATTCATTCAAACATACTCAAGTAGTCTCTTCTATCTGCTTTTGACTCTTATGATCAACTTCACATTAATATCACCAAATCTTTTGATTTTTGAACATTATGTGCATAAACTGAAACACGTGTGATGGGGTTAGGATTTTGAACTAGAGATAATTAATCCTCGAAAAAAAAAAAGAATTCACACACAATATTAATTGAAAATGCAATTTTATCATATTTCTTCTATTATAAATGAGTGCATGCAATATATGTTTTCAACACGTGATTTTTTTGGTGTAATTGAAATACTAAATGAAACATGATAAAATAAAAGAATCCATCAAAATATATAAAAATGATAAGATTAGATGCTCATGGCACATAAAATCAAATGCAAAATCTACAGGGCAAAGCATAAAACCTAAACAATTAATTACATCCTCTTTGTAATAGTAAAAAGTTTAAGAATGGGTCCAATGTTAAGGAAATGTTATGATGTCAGTACTATAAGGTGTGTAAAGGCAGTAAAAGTCTCTATAAAAATAATCCTTTGATATATTCCATGCAATAATACTAAAGTAAAAAAAAAAAAGGTTAAAATATTTAATATTCTTTGCCAAGCTCTGCAAGTAAACTCCAGTAAATAAAGATGAAACCAATTGTTCTCTCTCTCTTTCCAGAGTTTTAGTCACATTTTCACACCAAACCCAGGTCTGCTTCAAAATATTTAATTTTTATTATCCAACCCCGAAAACTAATTTTTATTTACACACGTGGCATTGATATATTATATTAAAATACCAGATGAAAAACAGAGAATCGGCCGTTTATACAAATATATTGGTGAAACATTGAAAGATTAACTAAAACAACAAACACCAGATACAAAATGAAACAATATTTATTTTAATGGATTTTTTTGGCTTATTTTCTTGTCAATTTTTTCTCTCTCTCATATGACTGATTTGTTTCTCTGTTCTTGAGATATAATGCAGAAACTGTAACCAGAAAAAAAGCAAATTGTTCACAAATATTTACAAATATTTAAAAGAGTTTTTTCTAGCAACAACCTATAGCTACTATCAAATAGCTTAAAAAAAAAAAAAAAGAGTATCATGAAATGGGATAAACATACCTTAAATGAGGATCAAAATGTGGCACGGCCTTGTGATCGATCGATGGTAGTTGTAAAAGCTGAGGGGAATGAAGCCTGGTCCGAGATCATTCGACAACTCATTGATTTTTTCGAAGAACGGTCTCGAACCAGACAACATTCCCCTCAACATTTCATCACACACTTTGTCTTAATAATTTTGATAATTGATATTTTTAATTGGGGGTGCCATTTTATAGGGGTTAAGGCTTTCTTTTTTGACAAGTAGTTTCACTTTCTACACCTTCCCCATTTTCATGCTTTTCACACCCACACAAGAATCAATTAAGATAGTATTTTTGGTATAGTCATCACGCATCCTATGGGAGTGTTAATTACAAACACTTAAAAAAAATAAATAAATAAAGGTGATTCTCAAATCGAAAATTGACCGATATAATTAGTTTTACGAGTTAAAAGATAATTAAACACCTCTTAATTAAGCATGTGTGCTTGATTAAGCAACACATTCTGATATTCAAATTAAATATTTTTGGAAGTGATATTATTGGCTAGTTTGGTAAGCCAAGTCAAGGGCAGTAACAATGATTATAGTCTACAAGTTCATGAATAGCAATTTTGCCATAATATATGCATACATGCACATAAATACACATCGAATCGGTGCTACTCCAATGGCAATAACAGAAACTATTATTACATGTGAGAGCATTAAAATTTTCAGATTCTAATTGTGAACTTGCAACTGAAATTATTATGTCAAGTGTGTTTTTTTCGGCTTCCCCTAATTGGAAAAAGCTAACAAGTGGAACACTTTTAATCCATTGAGTCATTGCTCCATTTAAGAGTTATTCCAAGCTTGAACATCAAGGAACTAAGTGCGAGTGGTTTTAAAGTTTGTCCAATAAACACGAGTAGTAAAGAATTAACTAGAAGTGGACAATTGAGAGAGAGTGGTTATTGAGAAAAGTTTTTTTTTACCCTCAAACTCAACCTAATTTGACAATTTATCTTTTAATTATTTTTTGATACATTTTGTCTATTGAATTGTGCATTTTTTTGACGGAAATTATTCTCGTCAGAAATTTTCGCACAATTAAAGGGAAAAATCGTCTTTTCATATTTCAAGGTCTGCTGGAATATTGTGTTTGGAATTACAATTTTGCCTCTTATTTGCAAAAAAAAAAAACAGCCAAAAAAATGTTCAAGCAGATAAAGTGAAGCAAAATGTACAAAAAAGAAATTAAAAGAGAAAATGTCAAATTAAAAGAAGTTTGGGAGACAAATTTTTTTTTAAAAGTAATTTCTGTAGTTTATATTCTCTAACACTATCTACTTATGATTTTCAACTAATTCTTCAACTGCAATAAATTGCTTCTTTAAAACCACATTTGTTTTTCTCCCTCTCAAACACTCCCTAAAACTAGGAGAGGGATGATTACATTGCGTTGAATGGGGTCAATTTAGCTTACTGATTTTGTATAAAGTCAATCCACTAAGAAAACAGAAAATGACATTGGAGTTTAAATTCTTGGTGCTAATGTTTTAACATCAAATACTTGAGTGTGTCAAGACCAACTGATCTTGGTCCAAATGAAAGTTTTATCTTCAATGAGAAATCAAAATGATTCCTCTAATATTAGACACATTCATTATTGCTATTCTCTCCTTTATAAAATGTCAGATTTTATTTTAAAAATAATTATTGAAGTGTTTTGATAAAATAAAATGGCGAGCTTCTAAGATGCTAGTACGGACAACTTTGTTATTTAAATACCTATAACTAAAGTTGGCATCTCCTTATAATTTAAAAGTTCATAAGCTCATATACAACTATTTTTAAGATCTTATAAGTTGTTTTAATTTTTTATATATTTATTTATACCTTGGCAAGTACAATCTGCAATCTCTACCAAATGAAAAGGGAGTCTTCTAAACATGTCACAACCTAGTGGCTACCTACATTGTGAACATTGAAATCTCACCCCACATGTTATGTAAATGCATCGAACTGCTTTTCTTCTAAAGCTTGTGAAAATAATTACTTGTTCGGTCCCAGGCTGGATTAAAGGAAAAATCCAACAACAGGTTTCAAATGTAAAGATTAATGAAATGGATAATAACCAGAATTTTTCAAAACCAACTTTCTGTTTTTTCCCAAAAAAAATCCCATCAAAAAGCAAAAAAAAAACCTCTCATTTTTTTAAAGTGTTTTTAAATACCTTTTTTTTTTTTGCTTCTATTTTATTTATTATTTAGTTAAATTTAATAGTGCCTGTGGTACCTCAATTTTTTTAATTTATCATAATTCAAAAATATTATTTCTCTTCCCAAATATTCATGTAATATAGATATAGGTATTTGCCATTCTATTACAATAAATAATTTCATCTAAAATCAGAAAGCGTGTACAGAATGAAAGGAATATGATTTACAGCAAATATGTTTAACTCACATAAATTTACATCACAAATTAATTTAAAACAAACCACTCAAAAGGGTTTTGCTGTTTAAGCTCATCCGAACAAAGTAGTCACAAAGGCACAAGCCTCACAAATATAATATTATCTCTTCAAAAAAATAAATCAAGCTCTTTCCACCATTAATTGAAAATAACTTACAACACAGTTCATCACGAATCAACACCAACGTCTACATTTTTCTCTTCAACCAGCTTCGTCCTAGATTTCCCGTTTGTGGGCATCACAACGGGCCCGTCTCTGAAAATCGGAAAACTTTGATCTTTTACATCACCGCAATTCTTTTTCCGGCCCAATTTCGGCGATTTCGCACGAGTCGGAGGTGGCTACATTGCAAAAGCACAAGAGCACAAAGTAATGCAAAATTACATCTCGAGGTTCCTCGGAATAGTAAAGAGAGGTTAATTACAAAAAGCACCCTCGAGGTTTGACCTAACTGCAAATAAAACCCAGCTAACTTTCAAAATTACAAATATACCCTGATCATTTATAAAAAGGGTATTTTTGTAATTAAAGTTATTTATTATTTTTTTGTGTGAGTGTGTATGTGCATGCAATTAGCCCTAAAAGAATCCTAAGAGCAAAGGCAGCAGTAAGTACCTTTTTGAGTTCAACCTTGGGTGGTGGGCCCTCGTTGTAGAAGCTCGGCATCGGGCTTGCCTTAAATGTCAAACTCTTCCTTAGTTGCTTGATTGCTGCTTGAGTCTCTTCCTACAAGTATCAAGAATCAAACAAGTACGATTTATAATATTGTTCTTGAACAAATCCATTCGATTTGAGCATTTAAATTCACACTTATAGTAGTTTTAAGATTACCTTAGTCCTAGCCTCACATTGATTTTTCTCGGCCTCCAACGCCTGATGCTTCTCTTCTAATTTGGAATAGAACTGAAATGTATCCGAAAGGTAAAAGAAAGAAAACAAAAAATGCATTCTATTTCAGTTCAGCTTAATATGAAGAAGAATCATCACAAAAAATAAAATAAAATAAAATAATGATTTAAAAAAAACTAATATTGAAATTCATAAAAAATTACTCTTGAGGTTTCATTTCTTCTTACATTTTGCTCCAACAGTACGTAGATATGACAGAATTTGCTGATGTCAGCAATTAATTTACAATTGCACCCTCAACTTTTGTAAATATTACAAATAGCCCCCACTTTTCCGTCTACCTATTTGTAAGGGATTAGAAATTTTGAGGGATGAAATCGTAAAATGCAAGATTAAAAGTTGGGATTATTTGTAATGTTTAGAAAAAAAATGAAGGGTGCAAATGTGCAAACTTTTGATGAAGTCAGCAATTATTGTTAGCTCCACTAACGGTAGAGGCACCATGTAAGGCGGATGTCAACCACGAGGGTGGTTTTTGAAAATTTCAAATTAGCTGCCTTTTTTTTTTTTAAATTATCCCTAATAACAATAATAAATAAATCAAACAAGAATAAAAATAAATCCACCTCCATTCTTTTCTTGGCACGTTCACTGCTCTTAAACACAGGAGCTGCAGCAGCAGTTGCCTTGCTTTTTCTAACTGAAGCCAAAGTTCTTGAATGGTTGAGGACAAGTCAGATTTAACCATTCACAAACACGCGGTAAAGAATCTCAAATAGAAAAAAGATCAATATAATAAAAACACGAGGGGCTAGTAATAGGATACGATGATGCAACCAAACAAGTATCTTCGCCCGGATGTTTCTTGTTGGTAGGTTGCAATGGCTTTCTATGCACAACTGTTGAGACTATCTGCACAAAAACGGAAACTTACTATATTTAGCAAGACACAAGTTGCTTATCCTGGATGCTCAAAGAAAATTAGCAAGAATTGTACTGGATTATTAGATGGTTTATCTCCAGTGACTATATCGTCAGAATCGGGCCCCACCAAACGGGTCCCAAACGAAGCCCGTTTTTCAGTCGCCAGAGCAAATGGTTGCGGAACGGTGTATTTCTTTTTGTTACCGTTCGTTAATTTTTTATCCTCTTGCGACACATTTTCATCGGGCAAATTAATTTCACTATTGACGGTCGGGATATTCGGCAAAAATGTCTCGACCGAAGTTTCGGTATTACATTCCTTTATTTCACAGTGATTCATTTCGGCATTTTCGTCCAATGTATCGTCGTCAATCTGAGCGTCCAGATTAGTAATCTCACACGGCTGGCTCGGATCTTGCTGACTAGGATTTGGATAAGTCGAATCGTTGTTGACATTGTTTGAGTAAATGATAACACCGTCGGGCTCCTTGTCGATATGAATTTCACTGCCTTCGAGTCCCATTTTACCGAGCTGATAAGCTTAAAACCAAGTTGAAAAAAAAAATGCAGGTCATTTAATAAAAACATCCAATCATCCAAACAGAAGTAAATTAAACGTTTTTTGATTATCTGAAAGAACGATAAGCCACGAAGGTACAACTATTGGTGCACAAGGTACTTTGCGGAAAAATGACAAATACCTTGTCTGCATAGAAATTTCTTAGCTAGAATATGAATTGATGGATAATACGAGATGATGCCAGATGAATATTAATACCATTACAATATTCAATTAACCGACTTTGAAATCCACAAATTCAGTTGGAAACACAGAATCAAGCAAAATGCTAACGAACCAATTTGAACGAATAAAAATACAAATAAATAGTTAACTGATTAAATAGATCTATTTGCAATAGTAGAACTTTAACTCAGAAACTTAAAGAAAACTAGATCGAGCTACAAGTGTATATCATATGTATACACACATTACATTTTAATGAATATATAAATATATACACAGAGAATCAATAACTCAAAATGCGTGAAATTATCTTACCACTATAACTCGAAATTCTGATTCAGTTTATCTTCTGGGATTTCCTGATCGAGCGATTTCTTGAACTCGCAGCGTATGTATTTTGGGTTTGTACTGTGTCTGTGTGCGACAGTGTGGTTCTATTTGTCTCTGTTGTAGAAGGTTTATTATATTGGAGGTGGAGTAAAATAACGGCGTTACTTGACGGCATTTGAGAAATTTTTGAAACTTGAAAGGGTGGAAAAGGCTTTGGGAGAAAAAAGTGGGGCTTAAACTTTAAATAATGTAACAGTGGGAAATGACTTGTCTGTCCTTTTGTTGGAGGTAAATTTTTTTGAATGTTTTCCCCCCCTAAGCCTTTTTTCTTTGATTTTAAAATTTTGAAATAGAATCATATAACAAAATTAATATAACAAATAATATTTCAGATATGAAATTTGAGTTTGAAACTTTAGACCTCAAGAATATGATTTCGTTGTTATTTTTTTTCTTCAGACGAGACCTAGTCACGATTCCACAACAGTTTGAGGTTCCAAAACATAGGGAATTTTAATCAAATCGACGATCTCGGTTACGATTTCGCCGATTACGGTTGCTCCATGGCTTTGGTTACGATTTAACTGAATCGTCTATTTTATTATTATTTTTCTATTATTTGTTATATTGTTTAAATTTTAGATAATATTTTTAATTATATATATAACTATATATAATTTATTATATTATCTATAAATATAATACACTATATGATATACATTTAAAAATAATAATAATAAAAATTAAAGTAACTGACGATTTAAATGACGGTTCTAATTCGTAACCGCCAGTTCCACGATTTTTTCAAGAAGATTGCGGTTTCGATTTTTTAACCATTGACCGTAGTTACGATTACGATTTTGAACCCGATTACGCTTCCCTTTGGTCAGGTCTATTTCAGACAAGTTACAAAGATATATAATATTTTATGAAATTTCTTAAATACTTTTATGGTTTGATCACATCATCTTTCTATCTCGTTCTCCCTTGAAATTTTTTATGGAAAATAAATTTACCTTCCAAACGAATCAACTTCTTGTCGAAACGTTCTAAACTTTTCTTTTTGATATATTGCTTTCTAAATAACACGAATCTAACAAATTGTCTTCTATTTGAAATTTCAATGAAAAAGTCCCTCGAAAACCGGTCAACCATATTAAATGTATTCACGCGCCTCACCTCCAGTACCATCGTTTTCACCACATTTTTGTTACTCAAAATACCAATTTAATCTCAATCGTAGTCTGTCTGTCCTATTAATTCGTTGATCAAAATTAAAAAAAAAAAAAAAATACATTTTGAAACGTAGGTCCTATTCGGTTCCTATTATCTTTTTGGTTCAATGAAGGTCGGAATTTGCCAGAAAATAGGTCGGAAGTTGACAGTTAGCAGGAAAAATGTATTTTTTTTGGCAACTTTGACGAGCGACTTGATAGGCAAAGGACTCCAATTGAATTGAAATTGGGTATTATGAGTTGCAAAAATGTAGTGAACGCGATGGTTATAGAGGTGAGGCGCGCCAAAAACATGAGTTTTCCGGTTTTCAGAGGCCTTTTTCGTTAGAATTTCAATACAGGAGGTAATTTGTTAGTTTCATGTTGTAAAATGTGGTGAATACGATAGTGATGGAGGTGAGGTGCGTGACCGCTCGAAAATATGAGTTTGCCAGTTTTCGAGTGCTTTTTCATCAGAATTTTAATATATGAGACAATTTATCAATTTCGTGTTATTTAGGAGATATTTTGTCAAAAATAAAATTTTATTTTAGGGAAAAAAATGATTTATTTTGGAGGTTTAAAAATATTTTCTTTCCCGCAATTTGCAAATGTGTTTATGATCGAGTTTCGCTTACGGTTTGTTTAGACTAGAATAATATCGAATATTCGTTTGTCTTAAAAGTCAAATATTAAATAATCAAACAATAATATCTTACCCCTAATAATTATATATTACTAAACAAAATATAATAGTACACTATCACCCACTTTTCAGACATAATTTCTAAATACTATAACAAACCAAAATTCTTACTATTTACAAAATTTTGAACACTTCTAAATACTAAAATTCAAATTTCCAACGAATACTAATTCAAACATGCCCTTAAAAATTTCCAAATAGATTATAATATGTATCGTTCATTAATTAATTAATTATTGATGCATTGACACTACGTAATAAATTAATAAATAAATCCTGGTGCTCCGAATTTAACTAAAATTAAATGTGGGCAGATGGAAAAGAGATTTGCTTTGGCAACAATATACAGCTAATGATAATATTGACATCCTAACAACAGTGTTAGTTCGAGAAAAACGACGTTTATGCCTCAACTCTCCACAAATCATGATTAGTTGATTACAGACAACAAGTTTTGTGACCCTATATTTCTTCTGGACCCAACTTCGATTACTATTGCTAATCCCTTTTGATAAAGCCCTTATACCACCTAATTTAACACTTAATTTGGCTTTACTTAATTATTCATTTAATTGCTCCCCAACCATTTTTCATTATTTTTAGGTGAGGAACTTCATGATTTGATTTGGTCCTCCATATCAACAAATAACTTAATTGGTCTTGGTCACATTTTTTTTTTCCCTTCAAATTATTTATAATTGTATAATTTATTGGCCTATCTAATAATCCAATTCAAAAAATGTATATAAAATCTTCAAGAGGGCTAATTATCTGCTTATTATTGGCTTGCATGTCTCAAGTCAAACCTATCCTTTTCTCATGCAACTAATTTAATAAAGGACTAAATCTTAATTTTGCAGCAAATTCAGTATGTTGAAGGTGAGAGAATAACTAAAAAAGTTGAATAATTAAAGATACAAGCACGCACAAAAATTGAGTTGGCCAGTTATCAAATTATAGTAGCGATTAAGGGCTAACAATGCGTAGGCCAATTTTTGTTACCAACTCATTAACTAATCACATTCAACATATACAATACTCTATAATAGCATTTACATCTTATGGCACACCTATTTCCAATTTATTAAAAGAAAATAAAAGGCCCAATACTATTTCGGTTGAATCTATCACAAGATTTTACGAGATCACCCAATAGATATACAATATTGTTTTATACTTTACTATTTCGATATTTAGTTAATTACACACCCAAAACCTACTAAAAGTAGATTAAATTAATGAACGAACCTTTTGTTTTTCTTTATATATCATCTATCACAGGAATGTTCGACCTTCACCCTTAAGGGAAGCATATTAGGCCCCATTACATAGTATAATAATGTAATTCAAAAAACCTGCCCAAAGGCATGAATTGTTGGCCATCATCTTTTGCCTCGTATGTTCTAATTTCAATTACAAATGTTTTTCTTTTTTCTAATTATTATTTTGTTTTGAATTACGTGAACCATATATTTAAAATCATTGATCTATTATAAAAAGGAAATAATTTAACTATTAAAATTACACGGGCGTTAAAGGTACCGTAACCTAATGACACGATGTTTAGTTGTAAACGTATAATGAAATTAAAGCAAACTGATTATCTAACCATTTGTATAAGCTTGAGATAAATTTCCTCGAACCCCCAAAATTATTGCTACAAACAGAATTTTACGCCATTTTTAATTGGGCCTGGACCACTGCAACCCAACTCTTAAGTATTTTACGCCTTTTTTAATCCTCTGCCTGCCAAGGTTATTTTGTTAAGGGATATAATTATTAATAGGTATACATGTTTTTCACTTATAAGTACCTTTCGTATTTTTAAAATGAACTTAATATCCGTAGTATATGAATTTACATTTTTGGTATCTTATTAGACAGTATAAAAATACAAATTATAACAAAAAATGCCTCTAATAATTATGGGCAAAAGGGGTTGAATATTCTCCATAAAGGGTAAAAACTGTTTTTACTTTTTTCATTTGTAAATTTATTGAGTAATTATTTAGATATAATATATTATTTTATTTATTTATTTCTTTAGGTGGCTTCATATTTTCTATGTGTTATTTTATAATTGTGCAATGTTTCAAAGTTTTTTATTAGATTTTATTAAAAAACTATTTACATTTTAGTTATAACTTGTACATTCTTATCCAATGTTAAAAATGTTTTAGTATTTATTTTATATTTTTTACGAAGTTTTTTTTATTTAATATTTATTTTTAATTTAAATACAACTTTTGTGTTTATTTAACTAAGTTTATAATATGATGGGGTGCGTTGTCGAGAACTTGATTGGGTGACTCAAGGTTTTTTAGAAGTTTTGAAGTTAGAGTGAAGTCAAATATAGTGATTAGGGGTGTGCATCAATCTGTTCGTTCGACCAAATCGACCGAATAGGAAAAAACCGAAATAACTGATTCCAATTGTTATTGGGGTTGAACCCACCGAATTATTTGGCGAAACCGATTAATAACCGAACCGAATCTTTTTGGTCAATTTCGGGCTGAACTGATTTAATTAATATATATATTGCTTTTTTTTTTTTTTTTCACATTTTCTAGTTGAGACCTGATAAAAAAAACGACCGCAAAACCTGTGAAAAAAAAGAAGAGAAAATACCATAAAATACTACCTTCTATTATTTCTTTTCCACTTTTACACGTAGTTAATAACTGTTCTATTTTTACCTTACTTTTCTTACTTTTTAACGGGTATAGTTAGATTAATTCCTATATTACGTGACCTTAGTTATGATTAATGTCTCATATTTTTAGAATATATTATTTTTATTTTAAGTAAATTGTCCAGCCCATAACGCTTCCCTAATCATCGCTGCACTCAATCCCAGAGCATCCCTTTTCGGATTCCTAAATCAAATGCGTAAAAGATCATCCTTTCAGATTCCCAGCGTCCCTCTACCTTACAGAAGCAACTTTCGAGAATAATTCTCAATGCAATTTTTGTCAGTTTCTTTTAGTGTATCTGAAATCAAATCGCACAACAAAATAAAAAACTTATTGAAGTCTTAATCTTCTCCACAAACCTGAAGCAATTTTTTTTTTTTTTTTTTTGCAGAATCGTAGAAATTTCTATGATTATTTTCCGTTTCCTGCAATCCTCTGAAATAAAATCTTCAGAATGCAAATTACACGGAAACCATAATCTTTTCCGCAATATTCTAGAACCAAAATCACTGAAAACCCTAATTTTTGTCAATATAAAAACCTCCTTATATTCGTGATGGCCAGAAAACACAAATCAAACCAAAAAAGAAAGATGGAGGTTGTGCAAGAAACCAGTTTCTCCACGGAGGGTACTGTTTTGCATGTAATTGTTGTGTTTTTCTCGTGTTCTTAATTAGGGTTTTATATTATTTTTAGTGGTTCTTGAGTCGTTTAGCTTTGTTTTCTAGGTTATTTTTCTTATTTTAGGGTTTTTGTGTTCTTCTTTTAATTTTATGTTTAATTGGGTTAAATGGTTTTAATTAATCTAAGGTTGGTGAAATTCTTGGGTTTTTATGTTGAAAGGTCTTATTTAATAGGTGGTTTGATGATGTGAATTCAACTAAGGCATGGAGGCCAAAAAGGAGCTCCAAGAGGCAAACATTCTGGAATGGTCGCCATCTCTTGGCCATCTTCCAGCCATCCCAGCGCCATCCATTTCCCAGCAACCATCTCTTGGCCATCTCCCAGCCATCTTTGCAGCCATCCCAGCGCTGTCCTCGCGCCATCTCTGTGCCATGTGCAGCCAGCGCCCAAGCCAGCCGCACCGAGCTACCTTGAGCCATCTTGGTCAACACGGTCAAAATTGGGTCAAACCCGGGAATTTCAAGCCTTTTTGGCTAATTTGGCCCATTTAAACCCAATTAAATTAGTATAAATAGACTACAACTCTCATTTTTGTAAGAACACCTCCTCCCAACCCAAGCTTGGGTTTGGGACTTAATTTTCTCTCTCTTGTTCTTAGTTTAATCTTGAAGCTTTACCTTGGGTTTGTAAGCTCAAGATGAATCCAAATACTCCTTTGGATTTTTAATTCCTTGCAATTTAAATCAAGCTTTTGGATTCTCAATTTAATTATAGTAAGCTTTCTTTTATTTTATGCTTTGTTCTTCAATTTCATGCATGTTCTTCAATTTATGCTTTTTGCCTTAGCTCTTTGATTCCTTGTTTGATCTTGAGAATTGACTATAGAATCTTGATGAGTGACACATCTAGGCTATAGATCGGGTCCTTGATCATTTTAATCTTAAGTTTTTCATATGCTTTATTTGCAATTTAGTTTTCATGCATAGTTCTTATTTGAATCTTAGATTTACTCTTCATTTCTTGTTATTTTTCTTAAAGTTTTAAACTTTCCCATCTATTTTAATTGCTTTATCCATTCATGCTTTCAATTTTTGTTAATTTTCATTATTTAGGATTTTATGCATAGTTGTACCTTGTGCTTGCATGCTTGTACTTGGTGAAACTTTGCATTTTCTTGCTTATTTTCATTATTGCTTTACATTTCAATATGAGGCATCCGACGTGGCATCCTACCAACTTGCACTTTCAATTCCTAGTCTAGTTTAGATAGTTTATTTGCTTTATTTTCATTTTTCTTCATTTTTTTAGCTTGAAACTTGCAATTGAATCGAATTCCGATAATACCAAGCCATGAACCCGTTGATTCATTTCAACACCACGAAAACTATGAAAACAAAATGGCGCCGTTGCCGGGGAAAACACAAATACGAATATAAAAACCTCCTTATATTCGTGATGGCCAGAAAACACAAATCAAACCAAAAAAGAAAGATGGATGTTGTGCAAGAAACCAGTTTCTCCACGGAGGGTACGAGGAATCGATCCAAAAAATCAAGCCTCAAGAAGAACCCGATACTGAACAATCGTAAATTTTCCATGTTATTTGGGAGGGGGAAGAGTGTAGCTGTTGCATCAGAGTCGGAATCGGAATCTGATTTCGTATCTCACGACCTTTTGGCTGCGAAGAAGACAAGTTGGGGAAGTTTATTTCCCCAGAGGAAGAAGAGCAGTCCGAAGAAAAAAAATCTTGTTTCGAAGTCCAAAGGGAACCGAAAAAGATCAAGAAAGAGTTTTAATCTGGATGATTCTTAACGACCCACAAGGGGAGCAGAGTCTCATAAACACAGTTCGAACACACCAGACGAATACAAACACAAGGTTTGATTTGAAAATTCATTCTTAATCTATTTTTGGATTTTTGTACAATTTAAATATGTACATTTTTCATAGTATGAACTCCCCACCCCATTTTAGGAAAAAAAAAATGAACACTGTCATACATTGAATTATCTCATGATAATTCTCTCATGGCAGTTTCCAAATTRGCTGATGTGTATCGTGCGCGTTTGAACTTTTGATGAATCATGKCGTTGATATAAGAGCAATTAAATGTCTTCATTGCATTAGCTTCTTCAATGTGTTGTGTATGTGGAATATACATATTTTATAAACAGCACTAAAGTATCTAGTGGATTTGTTGACTTGGTGCCAACATTTTTTCCAAAGTGTCTATTTTTTTCTATCTTATTTGTACGTTTGCAGAAAAGGAAGGTAGAAACTACAAATAAACCTCATAGTTTTTCTTGTTTTTTTTTAACTTTGTTTGTTTTTTACAGTATGTTTGTATTTTTGTTTTATTTCCCACCTTTTTTACTCAAATAAGCCTTTGAGTAACATGTATACATCCAGTTTAAAACTTGATTATGMTTTATGTTTACGGTTGGTCACATTTTATCTCTTTCTAATCGTTGTTTTCCAACGTCGCAGCTAATACCTACATTTTTGCATCCATATTGTGTACATTTTTTTTCCAAGTATGGATGAATTTTGCTTATTTATAATGTTTATCATTCATATTAGTGTACGAGCTTACTTCATGTTACGTATACATATCTTGTGATTATGTCATTTTTTGTTTACATTGAGTAAATTCCAATTTACGAAAATATTTGGTTGTTTTCACCAATCCATGTTGACTGAGCAACATGTATACATCTAAGACCTTTTTTTTTTTTTGGGATTCTTATTGTTTGTTTCAATAACATCTTACATACAATATAATTGTTTGATGTGTTTATTTGATCTTTTTCGGTTGCTCGGTTTTTGTATGTGAACTAATTCACAATATTTTGACTCTGTTAAAAGGAGTGGGACTTACTGCTAGGAGGTATTCCGTTCTTCGGGGGCAAGGTCGACAGCTTTAACAACGAATCAACTATCATAGAGATCAAACAGGTTTTGACTCCGACGCAGTACGAACTCTTCAAGAAGAGTTGCTTTGGTAAGTTTATGGAGCTTGCACATTTCAAAGTTCAACCGCAGTTGGTACACAATATATTATGCAGGGAGGTGTTCCAGCGCCGGAATGACGAGTTGTGGGTTGAYATGAAYRGTAAAAYTTTGCGTTTTGGGTTAGAGGAGTTTGCTGTCATCACTGGGTTAAAGTGTGTAGGGTCTTGCAACAAGTCCGGCATTGAACCAGTGTATGGGGGCACATATGACAAGTATTTTTCAAGATTTGACTCACTCACGAGACAAGTCATACACCACAGATTTATCATGGGAAAATTCACAACTGATGAAGATGYTGTGAAAATTACTTCCCTTCACCTACTTGTTAATCTCCTTATTGGTTCCCAATCATCGCTATTGGTGGATCGTTTGTACGTTGATGTTTTGGACAGTGCTGAAGCAGATCAATATCCGTGGGGAAAGGAAGTCTATCGATTCACAATGGAATTACACTACGGTCGCTTCAAGATGCCGTTGCGGTATGTCTGTTATATGTCGATTGTGATGGTGTTTATCTTGTTTTTTTTTCTTCAACGCGCTTCCATTTACCTTTATTCGACAACTAATATACTCATAAGCAAATTCTCGACTAGGTGATGTCGAAACTGCAAACGGAACCAGCTGGGAACAATGATAAACAGGTTTACAAATATGAAATAATATGTGCACAATATTCCATTGATATCCTACATTATTTGTACTATTTTTCTTATACACCACATTCTTTTACATGTAAATAAATTCTTCTTCATATTCTGTTTAATGTTCCCAATAAATTCTTCTTCATATTCTTATACACCACAAAAATGAAGGCTATATCGGAAAAGAAACTACAATAAAAGGATATAATAAGAAAAAAATAGTGGTCCATATTCAGTCTGGCCCCAATATTTTGATACTTTTTAGCTGAATAATAGAGATCATAACTTTGAACCCAGATCATAGAGAATTGAAAGAAGAAGAAGAAGAAAAAAACTCACAGGTCCAAAATATAAGAACCCTCTCTCTGTCTCTCTCCATCTCTCTCTCAATAAGACAAGAATTAGTTGAACATACTATAAATGAAGTTTTTTTTCCTAATTAAAATGCAAAGGAGGTTTAATTAATGAAGCTTGTAATTATTGCACTAGATCAAGCCAAATTAGTATCTAATTTTTTTTAATCATATAAAGAATTTACTTCAAGAACTTCAACACACACACACACACACACAATGCACGCAAGAAATTAAAGGAGTTAAATTACCAATATAATACACTGAGTGAATGAGGTGGAGTTGATTCGCCGGGAGTTTAGTCAAAGCCTGAGTCGAAGTCAGACTTTGAGTCTTGGAGATACGAGGGACTGGGGTGAAGAGTAGGGGTGTGCAAATTTCGGTCAAAAACCGAATTGACCGAAAAAACCGACCGAATTGCAAAATTTGGTTCGGTTTTTTGAAGGATAGTTCGGTTTTTGGGTTTTGGTCGTAAAATATTCGATCGGTTTCTGTTTGACTACGAAAAAACCCGATATAATCGAACTGATCGAATTATATATATATATATATATATATATATATATATATATATATATATATATATATTAATTATATATATTTTAAAATTATTTTATGGTTTAGAAAATAATGAGAACTAAAAAAAAATGTAATTCGGTTCGGTCCGAAACCGATCGAAACCAACCAAAATATTTCGGTTCGGTCGAGAGTCGATTTTCCATATTTTTTGGTCGGTTCGGTTCGACCGACGATCGAATTCGATCAATTCAATTTTACTAATTCGGTCGGTTCGATCGACTGAACCGACCGATTGACACCCCTAGTGAAGAGAATTGGGGTGGCGGTCTGAGATATGGAGTTGACTGAGATGGCGATGGGTTGAGATGGATTTGAGGGTTGACGGACTGAGGTAATTGGGGATTGAGGATCTGAGATGAAATTGTAATTTGCAGGTGGCGGCAGGCTGAGAATTTGGAACAAAACAAAAGTGACAAAGTATTAAGAGTTTGAGTCTTGAGAGTGAGTCGTGAGAGTGGGAGAGTGAGATATATTATATAATAATATTATATATAATCTCTCTCTCTCTCTCTCTCTCTCTTTCTATATACATATATATATATATTTATATATATATATATATATATACATATATATATTTCGATTGATTCGGTTAAATCAATTGTTTGGCAGACAAATCGAAATCGATTGAAATAAATGGATTTATGTGCACAAAAAACCAAAAATCGAGCCGTACTTCGAAAAATCAAACTGAATTGTACAACATTTCAATATTTGGCCAAATTTTGCATACACCTAATGGTGATTATGGTACAATTCGTAAGAGGTCAGCTATAATTTCAAAAGGCAAATGCATGAAAAGATTAAAAGGTTTTGGTATAGATTAGTTTTTTAGATTTTAATTATAAATAATTATTAAAACAAAATTAAAAAAATAAATAAAATCATTGTAATACAATATAAAGTAAATCTCAAAATATTTTAACACCAAAGTAATAAATTATAACTAAACATCAACAAATGGGTGATTTATGGCATTTGTTGGCCTGAAATCACCTCCACATCTTCCTTTTTATCGATCTATTTATAAATAAGTGGTGATCCCACATGACTTTGTGTCTTTTGTTTCATTTTTTGTTATAGATCTTACCATCTTGTTGCGGTATTTTATTTTTTCACCGTCTTATTGCGGCGCCTTTACTGCGTGGACGATTCAAATGAGTAAGTTCTCGATTCGATAGAGATAAAAAATTAGACTATCATTGTCAACTGATTGAAGAACTAGGATCTTAGGTATTCTAGTCATTATGAATTATTCAATATTGTAGTCTTTAAGCATATTTGTGATATTGTTAACCTAGATGTTATGAGCCGTATCATAGTTTATCTTGTATGATTTTTAACAAATTTATTCGTAATCCTTTTGATGCACTGAAAGTTTGAATTAATGATTGAATTTATTATTTGGTGTCAAAAGAAATACAAACAATTATTTTTAATAAAATTCAATATAAAAAAAACTCAAAAATTGATTTTTTTTAGACATAACTCAAAAAAAAAAATATATGAAGGCAAATAAAAAAATATATCACAATAAAATATTTTATTTTTAAATAATTAATCAATAAATTTACAAATTAAAAAATTTAATCAATTATTAAAGATGTAAAATAATTATTTATTGAGACGGTTCTTCGGTTCTATAAAAACCGCTCCTTTGAGAAGAATATTCAAACCTTAGTTGCCAAAATTTTTTAACGGCGGTTTTTGTTATAAACCATCTCCACCTCCTATGAATTGTCTGAGGCACCAACAATATAAATTCGTATACCTTATGTAGTGAGTTCACTTTTAGGTACTAAACGCAAAATATACACAGGGTAGATAGGTTTGAGGGAGAGATGACAAATTAAAAAATGCCCTATTGGCACGTGAGCAGTTTCGCTTATTATACAACTAATTGGGCCTTAAAAAGTGTTATTGGCCAGTAAGGGCTTTTAGATGGGTTGGGTCGCAAAATATAGACCCACGTCACCACGTGCACTAATATCGGGCCAATTCCTTATTTTCTGTTTCTATATTAAAATGGTTCACAATAAACAAAGCGGGAAACTCTCTCTCTTCCCGTCTCCGCAAAGCTTCCCTCACACACTACACACTCTACACACAGTAAGCTCAGCGAGATTCACCATCCAGAAATGGACACGCCGGCAAAGCACACGTGCTTGAAGCTTGAGATACCGATGGGCGGCAGCGAACCCGAACCCTTATTCGTCAGGGGAACGTGGTACCCGACCCGCTTCGACATCTCCATAACCGACGGGCTCCATGCTTGGACTTGCCACGGTAAGTTGACTAATGATATCAATTGATTGGTTATCAGCAAACGAGACGTGATAATTATTGATTTATTGCTTATTTGAAAAGCTACTGAGGAGGAGGTGAAAGAGAGAGCGTCATCTTGGGACCAAACGGTGTCGGATTACATTGATTTGGCCGAGAGTTATCTCGGGCTTCAGCAATCCGGGTCGGTTTACGGGTTCTCGGATGCTGGAAACGGATGCAAACGGGTTTGTATGATTAATTAGAGTTGTTGTTACTTTTATTGGTATATTTATTCTTCTAATTAATCAGCTTTTTTAGGGATCTTTTTAATTACTGTAAAGGGATTAATATTTATACTCTGGTTTAGTGAGATTGTATGCATTCTTGTGTGTAATTGAGTGTTTTTGACATAAGGTTGATTTTCATTTGCTTTAGAGATTATGATTCAATGTCAAAGCTTTCTGTAGAAGTATCCAAGTTATGGTTTAACTTGACAATTTATTGTATAATTGTGTCGCAACTAATTTTATTTATTTACTTTCACAATTATTTCATATATGAATTATTATCTAAGCAAGCACAAATCCCAATCCCAAAATTTTGGTGGCTTTCTTGCTAATGAACAAGCAAATTTACCTCAAACATGTGGTGAAACCAATTTACATGGACAATGTTGGATTACATTTACCTATTTCAGATAGAGTTCTCGGAAATCCAGTTTATCATAATTATTTGGTTTTGTCATGTTTCAGTTATCATGGACGTTTGAGAAAGAAGGTACGAAACTTGAATGGCGTTGGAAATGCCAACCTTCACCCAATACCAAGAAAACAACGGCCGAGGTTTTGGGTTTTCTCATGGACGCCAATATAAAATTGAGTGTAAGAGACAAGACGGGTTTATAATAATCTATTCACTTTTGTATTTTATTTTATTACTATTATTATTATTTTTGGTGATGTGCTTGAATTGGATCATGACACCTTAAAAGATTATTTTAGCTCAGCTCATCCATGCTTGCATTCTTTTTCATGGGGGATAATTACAAAAAGTACCTTGAGGCTTGACCTAATTACAAGGGAAAAAAAACATCTATCTTTCAAAATTACTAAAGATACCCATGAGGTTTGATTCATTGTTGAAACTAAGGGGCTAACACAAATGTCTTTTGCTTATGAAGAGGTAAAACAGTAGGGGTACTTTTGGTAACCCTTTTTGCATGGAGTAATTTGCTGATGTAGTTTTGGTTATATTTTCTTCACGTGCTTGTTTGTCTGGTATGAATAGGAGGAGGTTGTCTTGAAAACGCAATCATTCGATAGGATCAAACAAGAAGCTGAAAAATGTTTAGCACAAAGTGAGAAACTCAGCAGTGAGAAATTAGAGTTTGAATCGGAAATCTATGGAAAGGTAACTAATCTCTATCTGACAATCTGAAATCTAATCATTGTTGCTGTTTGTTTTTTATCTTTTTATTTTTTGGGGGGTACTTAACAACATTGGTTTATGACGTGTTGTTGTTTTGGCGCTTTCAGTTTGTTAATGTATTGAACTCCAAGAAAGCAAAACTGAGAGAACTTCGTGATCGGCTCTCCAAACAAGTGAAATCTCATGAATCGCCAGAACAGGAAGAGAAAGAAGAAGAAGAAGAGTCCACAGACAGGACAGAGAGCTTTGATGAAGAAAGTGATAACGACGAAGAGAAGAATAGTGGTTACTCTAAGGATGCTCCGGCTAGTAGCAGTAAGCCTCGGGGTAGAAAAAGGAAATAAGCTAAAAGGATTGGCGTTTGAATTAGACAGATTTGGAAGCTAAAGGATTTCAAATCTGCTGCTGCATTTGGATGAAATGATTTGATGTTAAGAGTTTTTAATTTAAAATTGTGTGTACAAATCTCGTAATTTAATGGATTGAATATTCTTTAATTAGCTCCTATTTTTTTACCAACTTTTTATAGCTATTTTGGTAAATTTCAAATCCTGGGATTGTTTTTGGTTTGGAAACTTTTTTGAATTTTTTCTTCCAAACCCTCTCCCCTAAATGAGTGGCAATTTAGGGTCAGAATTCGATTACACTTAAAATACACCAAAAATGTTAAATAAACTACAACTCAAGACAAATTGGTAAAATATGCCGGGTTCGGGTTAGCTAAGTTGGTACCTGGGTTCCTTGAAGGAATATATAATGGATAGGGTTAACTGCTAAAATAACTTCAAACAGGATCTACTTAACACAGTTAAACACAAGTGAAATATCAAGAATTAAAATCATCATTAGTAGAAATGAATTAGCCCTTCATGAAAATGCTCAAGAACATTACATGAAAACTGGACAAAAACCTGTCAAAAGAACATCATCATAAAAGCTGCATTCATGTCACGAGAGTGAAACATAAATGAATAAAAGAATTCTGCAAATACCCTAAAAGAAAAAAAATCACGAGTGACTGAAACTGGTGACGATCGGGATAACAACAACAAGAATGAGCACAAGCAGAAGCACAATCCCAATGCACATACACCTTCTGCTGCTCTTCTGGTGCTTTTTTGCAATTTTGAGGTTTTTGGTTCCATCATTAACGTAATGAGCCGCGTTGATCACATGGTGCTCGATGTCGTCCATTTGCTCGCCTTGCGCCTCCACCATCACCGCCATGTCCAGGAATATCTGGTGGAGCTCCAGCAGGCTTTTCTCGATTTCCTTGGCGGCATCGTGGCGGTCCTGTATCTCCACCACCGTCTCCAGCACCTTTCCTCGTCCGTGCTCCTATTCACAATAAAAAGGATTAATTGATTAGGCAATGAATTGAAAATGTAAAACCATGATTAAACACAGCATTTCTGTTATAAATTTGAGATTTTACAATAAATTTTCTCTCAACCAGTACTTATTGAAGGTTTTTAAATATTTGAATATCAAATACTAAGGAGGATTAACTTAATTACAACTAAAAAAAAACATTTATACTTCAAAATTATGAATAACCTATTGATAATTGTTTCTATTTTACAAATTTCACTATATCAGGAGAATAATTTGTAAAGAAATACGAACTCAATGGGATACTTCAAATTTCAAAATTAACTTAGTTTTTTTAATTAATCAAGATAATAATTTTGTAACCATCCCTTGCAAATAATTAGGTTATATGTAACGAGTTTAATTCCAGATATATTTCATCAGAGGGCTTAATGAAAATTTAATTCCAGATATAGTTAAAAAATAAAAAAACGGTTTCAGAAAATACCTGGATGGCTTTGGACAAGAACTCGTCACCGCCATTGCCATCGCCGGTGGAAATGATCTTTTCAATAGTTTCCTCATCTGGAAGTTCGCCGGTAACAGTATAATACCTTCTGCCCACAGTCTCCTTATACTCGGTCATCATTTTCTGCCTCAGCCCCTGAAAATCCATCATCAGTTCCTTAAGCTTCTTCCTCAGCCCGTTTGTCACGGCGGATCGGGCCCGATCCACCGGGGTCCCCTCCTTGCAGCCCGAAAGCCTCCTGTTCGTCGCGTTGGCCCGGTCCATTTCCTCCAGCTTGGCCCGTATTGCTCGGGCCCGTTTCAGAACCGACAGGACGTCGGCGTTCACGCGGGCCCGAATCGATTTGAGGGCTTCGGGCTTGTGCAGAGCCTTGCCTTCCTCGTTGGTGGACTCCAATCGGGCCAGGATTTCTCTGATTGAGTTCATCTCCGTCTTGACTTGCTCCGCTTCTTCGAGGAATTTGGTGAGATTTTGGTCTAATTGGGCCATGCCCAATTCGAGGTCCGGGCCCGCCTCCGCGTCTTTCATGGCTGCTTTCTTTAGATCGACGTAGCTTGTGAAGGATTTGGTCATCAAATCGTTCATCTTGGCTTGCTTGTGTTTAACGCTGTTTGCCTGTGTGTGTGTGTGTGTGTTTTAGAGAGAAAAAGATAGATGAAAGTGGAGATGATTGATTGGTAGAGTGGGAAAGTGTCGTGTAAATTATATGAGAGGGAAAAGGAGATAACGGGCATTTGTAGAGAGATGATAATTATTTTAATTCAGTAGCCGTTGCAATTCTAACAACGGCTAGTTTTGTTTAGTCAATTTGACAATTTACTGTTTCTTGGGCACAAAGGCTCTAACGTCAATGCAGTGGGCCATAATAATACACAATTAGAAAATGTTTAATCACTATTTAATAATTCCCACTTAGGCTTTTCCACGTTTTTAGAACACTGATTTTCATTTATGTTATTTTATTCATGTAAATTAATAGTGGTGTTAGGATTTATCTGCTCAGATTTAGATCCCAAGACTAGCACAAAAGGTGACTGAAAAAAATGCAACCTCTCTTATGCTGGTTTGATTTTTATACAATGATCTGATCAATTTGATTACAAATGAAAAATAATAAATAAATAAATTCATCTCATCAACCCACATTCGAAAGTATGAAGTGTAATCCAATAACTGCATAATTGCATTGGATTAAGTATCTGGCTGTTCATCATATTATTGTTCAATTTAAAATTAATAGTTTCTGTTTTTACAAAATTATTTGAACTTCTCTTTGTGCTTTTTACTTTGAGTTGTAACATTTAATTAAGCTGTACAATCTAATTTGCTCAAAACCCCCCTAATATATAAGCTCATGTTTTATGCGCATATTCTTGTACTCCTATATGTTCAATTGATATCATTGAACAAGGGTTTGAGCTTTTACAAACACAACTGGTTTTAGGCTTCATTTGGATGGACGGATTTGAAACTAATTTCAAATCTATTAAAGTAAATCCATAATAACAATCCATTTAATGCTGTTTTTCCAAATTTCAAATTTAGGCCAATAGTCACAGATTAATAATAATAATAATAGATATTTCACAAACCAACCACACACACACAAATAAAGAAAAATAATTTTATTTTTTTGAAAAACTATCCCAGACAAAACGATTCGCCAAATTAAAACTTCACACGTGACCGATTCATGCGGAACGGGCCCTAAAAAGAACTCAATTCACTTTTTCTGGCCTGGCTTTCTATTATGCGCAGAACGAGCTCGGCCCATTTTTCTCTTCAGTTTCTCATCAAACAGATCCTTATACTTCTCCACCACCCGTCCCTTCTCTTCCAACAACCCGAGCATCTCATACGCATCCGCCACCTTCTGCACTATCGATCTCTCAGGGGGTTTTCGGTCAAAACCCTCCAAACCCTCAAACAGCCTCACGAGCTCCTCAAACTTCTTATTACGATAATACACCGATATCATGAGCTTGCACAGTTTCCAAGGAACCGAATGCAAATCAAAACCCAATTTCCTTTTCCAAACATCATTTGCCTCGTCAAACCTATGGTCCTTATCGAGCGCCTCGATGAGCTGGCCGTACGTGCCACGTGTCGTGCCCTGTCCCTTGCTCAGCATCCATTTGATGACATGGATAATTCGGTGCCATTGGTTCTCTTTCTCGAGAGCGAGGATTACGTTCTTCAAGGCGCCGATTGGGAAATCACGTTCCCATGCGACCCATGCGTCGAGCGTGCTGTAGACAGCTTCTTTGTTGTTATCGAGGATGTCTGTGAGCGAGTTTACGAGGAAGGTGATTTTGTCCTTTCTTGGGACGTTTTGTCCGATCGGGAGTTGGGGGATGGTTTGGATGTCTTTGATCGGAGTCTGGGATGTGGGGTCGTTGATGGTCGGGTTTTTGGGGAATTGTGTTGAGGATTGGAGCATTGTAGTGTAACGGGAAAATAGTGGACGGGCTCTTTGTACGTTAAGTGGGTTGTTGTTGATTTGTCGGGCTAGTTTCGTTATGAAGGCGATTCTCGACATTTTTGTCAATTTTCTGCAAAATTAAAAGCGAGTTAGAAAAAATGTTAGCATCAACACTTAAAATAAAGCCTTATCAATCATTTTATAAATTTACCTTATCCTAAAGCAAACCGAGGCAAAAAAATAATCTTGGCTAGGTTTGCTAGTATATTTGAAGAGCATGATCAAACTCGATTTAAGCATATCGAAATGATAAATCCAAAATTTGATTTTTCTACTTCGTGTTGTAAATTAATTCGAATTATGGATTGAAAATGCTTCGATCCCTCTGATAACGCTAAGTCAGGCATTTCTTCGAACACTTACCGTGCAAGTAGAAAACCACACATAACAACAACATCAATACAAAACATCACCTCCATTTCCAGCAAAAATAAATTTATAATAGTAATAAAAAACTACTTAACACAAAACCATCCCACAATCAGTACGAGACAAGAAAATGGAAATGGCAAGCACACAAGTAACAGTTGGGTGTAGCCAAGACCTAAAAGAATCACAACTCAAACAATAACCAGATATATTCAAAATTTTCTGATTTCGAACTTATTATTGAGATGACAATAACTAGAGCTCGAAGCCTTACCTCTTTCAATGCTTGTTCTTTCTCGGTTTTCTGCGCCTGTTTCCACAATTTGAAGGAGAAAACAAACCAAAAAAGCGCGGGCTTGGTGCGATTATAATAACGACTTGGGCTTTAACCTGGGCTGTGATATTTTTAGGTTAATGGGCCGTGCTGATTTGTTCGGCCCATTCTTATAATCTTTGCCTATATAATAAACCGACACTAAGCAGAAAGCCCTAGTTTCACTCTTTCCTATTGTCATCCACGGCGGCGGCGACCCCTATTCATTCTGCTATACAAAGAAACGGCGGTTGAGAACTGGTGGCGACGAATCTCTCCTCCATCTCCACCGCCTTTCTTTGTATAACAAGATGGATTGGGGGTCAACTTTTTTTAAAATTGTTCATTTCGCATGAGAGTGAACTGGATCTGGGGTTTATTAATTTACATATTCTGGTAAAAATGAAATTTCTTGTTTTATTGATTTTTATACTCGTGCGTCCCCCTGTAGTTTACACATTTTGATTGGTTTAGATTTTTAGTTTGTTCTTCTGATTTATGTGACGTGAATAACGATAATAATTTTCACACTACAAATTTGTCGATAATTGATCTCTAGATTTTAAAATTAAAACATGATAGAGTAAATCTAAATTATATAGAGCCTTCCCCGGCATATTGTTCATTTCATTCACTGATGAGACTTGTCCATTCCCGAACTTCTTTGTCGTTTCATTCCACTCAAAATAAAAAAATCCATGAAAAATAAAAATAAAAACACTAAAAAATAATAAAAAATTACGATAAATCCCGAGAAACTTGAAATGAAGACTAAAAAATCAAATTAAACTTTGAAAGTATTAAAATTAAAAAAAAATCATAATATTTGAAAATTAATTCTCACTCTTTTCAAAAAATATATTATATTGTGAGTTTCACAAATTAAAAAAATTGTACTTGCATCTTTCAACTATATTCTTTCTATTTATTAGTTGTTTAACTTGAAGCCATGCTTTACGAGAATTAGTCACGTTTTTTAATATAAATAATTATATAATAAATATTAAATTGTAAACTTTTTATCTTCAATTAATAATATAAAAAATTATAAATTATTTTACATTTATATGGAAAATGCGAAAATAATAGTAATTTATAAATGAAATAAAATAAAAATGTGTCAAAGAGGCATACGGTGGGTTTTGATTTTTTAATTGGAATAGATGTTGATATTTATGGATTTATGATTGTGGGTAAAATTTGTAGACACCAAAAAATTGAGTTTTTTTGGGTTTATTACTACTACCACTTTTAGACACCTATACAAGTTTTTTGGGTTTATTACTACTACCACCTTAGACACCTATACGAGATGCAAAATGAAATTTTCTTGCTTTCATATGATTTAACCAATGAACCGTCTTGAACCAATTTACATGGCATCTCATTAATTCTTTTTTCTTGTAACTTAACCTATTCTTATTGTGTAAAACTCGGTATTTTTATAATTTTATGGAAATTTTAATTTAATTTTAGATATTTTTAATATATGTAATTATATTATCATCCGTATATTCTAAATTTATTAGGAATTCATTCCCAACTATTAGTAATAAAATATTATTAATCAAAAATAGTTATTATAGAATTCTTATGTTCCTTAAATTGAAATATCAATTTACCTGTTATGTAAATTGATATAATTAAACACTTGCACTTTGAAGATTCTTATATTTATTACAAAAATAATAGATGGATAAGTTACGAACATGTGCTATTTGTGTAAATAAATATTGAAATACGGCGTTCAAACACGACGACGATGTATATCTTACACTTCACATTACTATTTAAACGCAGCATTGTATCTCATGCGCTTCATACCATTCTATAATAAATCCTCAAAATAATCACAAAAACCACCACAACAAAGTTACGAATATCTAAATTGATTCAAAACTTCAAAATTTCGTAATTACTACCCATCTCTTCCGATGAATATCTGAAAAGGAAATTATAAATCTCGACTCGAAAGATTGAGAGGGTTAATAAGTTATGACATCCCATAAGATATTCACTAGTTAATCGAAACACAAGTTAGACTATCTTGTGAATTTTCAAACTCATTTAGATACAAGTCAAGTATGGGTAGAAATAATTTCGCAAAAAAAAAAAAAAATAATAATAATAAAAGAATAGAGCAAAAAGATTAGGCGGATGCTATAAATTACTCGATGGACTTGTGACACACGATACAAATATACGGGGTTTGTGTCCAAAATCGAAAAGATAAAATTGCATTCATCAAAGATGGTTTGAATAAAGAGTCTTTGTATCTGACATCCAACAAATTCTTGCGAAAACATCCTAGTGGATACGTGCATCATGAACTTATGGCTTTGTGGGTTCAATTTAAAGATGAACGAGAACGATATAGTATCGAAAAACTTATTCACCAAGAACACGTACATTATTTTAGGAGTTT
Source organism: Phtheirospermum japonicum (assembly GCA_014905375.1). Taxonomy (NCBI): domain Eukaryota; kingdom Viridiplantae; phylum Streptophyta; class Magnoliopsida; order Lamiales; family Orobanchaceae; genus Phtheirospermum; species Phtheirospermum japonicum. The sequence goes on from BMAC01000410.1 coordinate 204,277, forward strand.
TTATTTATTATTATAAACTTTTTATTTAATTTATATTTTTTTTTATGTATAATATTTTTATATTTTTCCAATCATGTATATTGATAAATTAAGACCAACTACTTTGGACATTCATAAACACAAAAGCTATATCAGCTCTTTAAATTGGCACACCGATCAAACATTTTTTTTTTTCAAGATATAATTATAATAACTCAAGTCGACTTGTATCAGAACTATTCTAAAAGGCACATCATTATAGCATTCTCTAGGAAAAGAAAAGTAGCAGATTTGTGAACACACCATAAAAAAAAAACAGTTTCATCTTCATATAGCTGATATCAGACTTACATGCATCAGCAAAATTTACACATCAGAATCTGTTTCAACAGACTGCAAACAAGTCTCGAGTAGATTTAGACATGCAACAAAAGTTAGTCGAGCTGCTTTGTCCAATCAAAAGGCTCCCAATCCTGTGCGAAACTGGCAACCGCTTGCTTTTGCGTCTCAAACGACTCTTGCCTCCGTCGACGATGCATGTCCTCAGCTGGCAAACGCAGTATACCTCTTATTATGTTGAGGCCAAAGCTGCTTTTAAATTCTTTCTCGTCGTCTATCACGTGCACGAATCCCTTGTTGAGCCCGAACTCAACGTGGAAATATGGGAAGTTCTTGGGGATCGAACCGCGCAGGCCCTTTTCACTTGTGTCGATCAGCTTTTTCGCGTTGTGCTGACTCCATTCGTCTTCAGCTTCGTCAATTGCCTGTTGTAGCAAAATATATACAAGTACGAAGGGAATTACTACTACTAATAATAATATTGTGATGTGAATTTTGGGATAATTACAAAAAGTATACTCGAGGTTTGACCTAATTACCAAAAAAAAAAAATCAAAAATCAAAATTACATAAATACCCCTAAGGTTTATTTCAGTGTTAAGGGCCAACTAAAATATTTTTCAAATGTGAAAGGGGTTTTTGAAATGTTTATTGCTTATGAAGGGGGCAAATGTAAGACAATAAATTCTCAGGGGTATTTTTTGTAATTTTGAAAGCTAATTGGATTGATTTTTGTAATTAGGTCAAACCTTGCGGGTATTTTTAGTAATTAACCCCACATTTTTTTATTATTATGTTTTTAATTTTTGGAAAAATATAAGATGCAAAATATGAGACAAAATCGGAAGCGATGATAAAGGCTGCAGGGTATAATTACGGGGAAAATTTTTATGTATATAAAGAAATTCATATATGACGAGCTCACCTTCTTGAAGTAAACGGGGGCCTGCTTGGCAACATCACGAGGCAACGGGACGCACTCAACCATACAGTGGCGCCTCTGCTGTGCCAACCCCATTACTGTCTCAAAGAACACGACTTCCTTTTCCTGCTTTGCAAACATCATTATCAAGCATTTCTTGAAGTTCCGAATTTCATCCCATACGTTATCCTCGACCGTCCTTGTGGAAGATTCATGCTGTTAAAAGTAAAAAAATGAACACAGGTCTTATCAATATTGTATAAAAAGCTCTGGTTACAGTGAGTTATTTGCACAAAATTCTGAATAATGTACAATTAATTTTCAGTATTTATCTTTAGAATAGCATGGTTCCATTAATTTAACAGCTTCCGGCAGTGAATATTTTTTGCAATGTTGGAAATATTAATTAGTTGACATTCTGATGGCGCAAACAAGATTCAAGAGTGAAATTCACAGATTCAAAAGACAATTGAGAAAGAATACAGCTTAACCCAACAAAAAAAAATCCATTAAACAAAATGGATAGTTACAAAACTCCCACCTAACTTTCAAAATTACAAAAATACCCCCGAGGTTTGATTCAGTGTTAAAACCAAGGGGCTAACTGTAATATTTTACAAATGTGAAGGGGAGTTTTGAAACTATTTTTGCTTACGAAGGGGGTAAATGCAAGAGAGAATAAAATTTCAGGGGCACTTTTGGTAATAATGAAAGAGAAAGAGAGAGAACTGAAAGTCACCTGCAAGGTCAAAATGCCACAATGACCAGGGACAACCGGCTGCTGCTGAGGTAACGCCAAGTAAGTAAAGTTTGCAATGGCAATCACCAGATGCTTTGGTCTACCCGGATTTTCGAAACAGAACTGACAGCGGTCTTGCTGAGTCAAAAAGCGTTTAGCAGAATTAGTTATCTCGGTTGACCTGTGGTTGCCGCCACCCTGGCCTTTCTTTCGATTCTTTTTCCTGAGCCCGCCGTCATAATCATATTCTTCATCTGCTTGACCAGATACGCTGTACCGATGGTTATGCATGATGTTTTGAGCTAGATGCAGATCACCATCATCCTCTTTCTTCTTTTGCCTTGCAGAGACATCATGCATAATAACCCTAAATAGAACACGCAAGCGAGAAGAACGAGATAAGGAGATCGAAAAGGTGAAAACAATCGTGAAAACAGACGAACTAGGGTTAAGATGCAAAATAACCTGCTTGTGGTCCCGTCGATTTGCTGCCTACTTGATCGATCGCCGGTATTTTGACTTTCTTTAATTGTCTCAGTTTCCTTCTGAATTAAGAAAATGAACGAGTACATGAGATAAAAGGAAGTAAAAACCAGGAAAAAAAAAAAAAAAAAAGAAGACCGAAAAATCTATTGCTAATCATTGATAAAAATCTGAAACTGAGTCACTCAATTTAATGTGAAATTCTAAAAGCAACGATCAAATTTCGTCAAGAAAGGAAGAAAACAAAAAAACAAGACAAAAGCAACATGGAAATTTCTAAAACACACAGGATGCGATTGGGTCCCATTTCATTTTGAAAATCTCAGAAATGATAGAACAGTTATGGAATTTTTTATGAAGAATGATTTTTTTTTTTTTAGTGTGAATAGATATGAGATAGAAATGTAATAATTAGAGTTGATTTAATATTAAATAGTAAAATAATGATTGGTAGTCAGATTTATGTGAGTGGGGGAATAGTGGAATTTATGGATGATTAGTGATGGGATGACTTTTATTTAAAAAATGAGTTGAAGTGATTGATGTAAGAAAAAAGTAAAAGTGGTTGAATAATGTAAATTTTTTATTAAATATCTCAATTAAGGGGGAAATCTTAAAATGAAATCGTACCCAAGCGTCACCACAGCTATCAATAGTCAGAATTACTCAAATCCGACGAAGCAGCAAAAGCATGGCAACACGCTAACTTATTGGCATAATTAGCAAGACAAAGGGTATCATAAAAACATAAGAAAAAACATTGCAGTATCCTACCAACAGTTTTTCTGCTTCCTCGTGTTTTCCTTTCATACGAAGTTGCATGGCTTTGGCAGCCAATTGATTTGCAGTCATGGATGGCTTCATTGTCCCAACATCTTCTTTATTTTCCATCGACGCAAAATCCACAGATATAGGCTCTGCTCTTGCCTCATGCTTCAAACGATCACCAGAAGTATTCTCCTCTTTATGCATGAATTGGGCCAAGAAATTCCCATCATTCGAAAACTTATTTACACTCGATAGAGCCGATGAGACGAGAGCATTATCCTCAGCCGACAAATTTTTATTTCCACGTTTACCCCAAGATAAAGAATCATGAACTTTGGGCACTCTCATTTTCGGATGCCGTGGGGTAACATCATTCGTGCTTTTCTGACGAGCCTCCTGATATACACGAAATAAAACAATTAAGCAAGGAAAAAAAAACTAGAATTGTGGTGAAATATGATGAACTAACTACCTTTTCACTAATATTACAAGAAAACAAACGCACACACTCGCACACTACCTTTTCACTACTATTATTTTTTTCGTCCTTAGTTGCCTGTTCTTCCTTTAACAACCCTTTCCTCCTATGCTTTATGGCATGAAGATGGGCATGAGTCGGCGCAACATTATGAGAAGCCACCGAAGCTGCTAAATGGCCCATGGAACCCCAACGCTCTTCAACCACCTGTTGAGATACTACTCCATTAGATTTAAGAGGCACACTCGTGTTAGGCAGCCTAGCCATTAGGCAGGTCCCCTAACACTAAATTTCACAGTAAAAAAATAACAAAAATACCAAAAAAATAGGAAACCCTAAAAAAACAGAGAAAAAAACTAAAGAAGCCCTAAAAAATGTGTAAACACTCTCTTTAAAAGAAACCTAAAAATCGGAAAACCCTAAGAAAAACTATACTAAATAAGAAACAAACAAACAAAAAAAAGAACCTAAAAAAATTAAAATAAAAAAAAGAAAAGAAATACAATTTGGCCCAGCCTAACGGAATGTACACATGTTTTTTGTCTAGATTTAATACATAATAGTTGAATAAACGGATATTGCAGGGTAATGCTTTCATTCATACCTCTTGGAGATGACGTCCCTCGCGAGCTGCCTGCTCTTGCGCTCTTTTTAAAGCTTTGAGCCTCCAGCTAGCGCCTCCATCGCCAACAACTGTGTTTGATAGAAGGCGTTTATCCTCAGCCTTCGGTCCTTTGGAATCTTCCGGATAACCACTCCCGTCATTTCTCAGATATGGATTTAGTTCTCTAGGATTATCCTTCTTTATCTTGTGAGCAGAAAAAGGAGAAAATAAATAAATACATATAAACAAGTTAATATACTTAATATCAGCAAGTCCAGAAATTCTAAGATATTAAGGCTGCATTTGGATGGGGGATTTTTGAGGTTTCTAAAGTCCTAGGATTTGATTTTGAAAGTCTAAATGAATAGTAAAATCCTTGTTTGTTTGGGGTTTTATACGTCAAATCATGTCTGTTTTTTATACTCAAAATCTCAAATCGCCATAACCTTTTCGTTTCTTAACTATTTTAGATATATCAAATTAATCATCTCTCTGAGATCTACAATTTGACACTTGTACATATAAAAATAAAAGTACATATTCGAAAAGTAAATTGATAAAAAAGGAATGTTGTATTTTTTTTTAAAATTCAAATTAAATAGATTAATATTGTGGTTTAGGATTAAAATTTTAAAACCCTTTTTCATATGAAAGATAAATCCAAATCCGAGCCCTGAACCAAACACAACCTAAATGTCTACACGAACTTTAATAAAGGCAACAAGAAAATGACAAAGACAAACACACAAACACACAAGTTGGGGAATATACCTCTTCGACTGAAGCCTCCTCTGGTTCAATGAGAGACGCTTTACTGGAATTACTCTCTTTATCATCCTTCGGCCGAAGCATCCATTCCAATCCCATTTCTTTCCTCACAATGTTGTTTGAGTTAAGTGATTGAGATCCTTTTCTATCACCTGATTCAACAAGCCAAAGCATACTGAGATAATAATTAAAAATATTAGATAGGACAAAATCAGAGTAAAGTAACTCATACCGATCAAGTCGCTTCCCACATTGTCACTGTTTCTAGACTTTTCTCTTTCAGAACCACTCGAGGAAGATTCGCTGACTGACGAATAACCTCTCCTTCGACTCTTTGACTTTTTCTTGGACTGACTCTTACGTTTCTTCCTATCACGTTCTGACTCACTCTGGCTACCGCTTTCTTCTGAAAATGAAGACATATCCTCGTTCGGATCATACCACTTCTTTTTCTTTCTGGATCCACTTTTTATTCTTTCAAGGCCTTCATCATCCGAGCTACTGTGTCGGGAATGCTTCTTTTTCTTCTCAGCCTTTTCCTTCCTGTGACCTGATTTTCTTGTCTCTTTTGTGGAGGGTGTTTCATCCTTTTCCTTAAAACACAAGTAACAAGTGTGAGTGTATAGAAAAGTATAATTTTTTATAACCAGTTAAAAATTGGACAGCATAACTAGCATTTAATTAAAAAAAAAAAAAACTCAGAAAAACAAGAACAGTTTAATCTCAATCAAATTCAAATGTGTTCACCCGAGTCCACAGTATACTAGAATTTTAACATAGTTTGATGCGCTCAAGCAAATAATACATACAGCCTGATAAACTTTATCTTAAATTCCTAATACAATTTAGTACATAAAAAGGTGAAATTCGTAACTTACTTTATCTATTTGATCCCGAGGTATGAATTTTAGTCCCGAAAGCATCCTTGGAATGAGCTGTGTGGTTCTTTACACTTCCAAAATACGATAACAGGTTACGCAAATAGGGCTAAGGTACAGGCGCTAAACCTAAATTGAGCTCAAATTTCGCAACCCGTCACTTCGTTCGTACCCACGCCTCTGCTAGGCAGCGTGTGGAATGGGCGAGGTAGAATAAAGGTCTCCGTTGTTATTTGATCCGGTGTTATTGGGTCTAGATCAGTCCGCGTTCCAGAAAGCAGAGACGCCGGAGAGTGGGGATTGGGAAAGAACGACGTCGTTAGGTGTTCGATTGAGTTTTGAATATAAGAAAGAAAAAGAAAGAAAGAAGAAGGGGTTTGATGGGCTGGGCTTGTATTTTGTTTATCCCTTTAAAGGGGAAAAATTGGGGATTGGTGGGCTGGGCTTGTATTTATTTGTCGTTTTGGGCTAGACTTGTTGCCTTTTGGGGCTGATTATTTTTGAATTTGGGATCATTTACTATGTGTTTCACTGTATTAATTAATGAGTGATGAATAAGTAAGTACAGATACAATCTTATCAATACCATTTTTGCCTATTATTATTATTTATCTTTTTTTTTGTTTTTTTAAATAATAGGATACAAATACATATATATTTACAGTAAAGTAATGAAAGAATGACTAATAAGTAACCTAAGTAGGTCACACATTTATTTTGCAATAATAGGGTAAAAAATTGGGCTTCTCTAAATACAAATATTTATTGTACTTATCTATCAATAGATACACCTAAATAAATGATAAATGATATGTATTAAACTGAGAATAATATTTATTTTTTTTAAATAGTAATATTAATTTTTAAATATCTCATTCGACTTCGAGTTAAAATATATACAATAAATCTGAGAAAAAACAAAAAAAAGAATATGAAATAAATAGAAATAAATATAAGAATATGAAGAAACTACAAAACATATAAACTTACTTAAAGTAAATATAAAAATGTATAAATAAATAAAACACACAAAAAAAATAAATAAATAAATTCTTTCAAATACTGTAAATACAATTGATTTTTTTTTTTATAAAATCATATAGATAGAATATAAGAACTTATAATTAAATTATAATTATTTTATTTAATAAATATGAAAAATGAAAAACAAACCAAAATCTATAGTAGAATAGATTACATAGAAAATTCATAAAATATGTTAAATTAACTATAATAATATATAATTAAATTCTAGAAAATTATTAAATAAATCTAAAAATGAAAAAAAATCGAGAAAAACATAAATTAAAACTGGAAAACAATAAAATCAATTAAAAATAAAATAAATCTGAAAACAATTAAAAATATAAAATAAATGTGAAAAATAAAATATAAAATATAAAATTTTAACTTTAAATCTATAAATAAATCTAAATAATTTACCGAGCAGATTCCAAAAATAATAACCATATTTTTTCACTAAAGTAAAATATGAAACTTTAATTCAAAAAAGAAAAGTAAATAATTAAATGAAGTGTAGTATAATTTAGTTTTATGACTTATAATTATACATTTAGCATTAGTATAATTTAAACACGAGACAAGTTGAACATCTCTTCATGCAGTTTCTTTCTTGCTTCCAAGTCCCCAACATTACCAACTTTCATACGTCAATTCAGCTAATAAACAAACAACTCAACCACATCTATTGTATGACAACTCATATTTGCATTTGAAATTGGCCAGACTTTTGCAAAATCGAAGGGCAGCCCCAGATATATTGACAGTTTTTCTTTGTTTTTTGTTTTAGTTTTTCTTTGGGGGGTCAGAAATTAGGGGCTTAGATATTATTAGTTGACTATATATCTAATAAATATATAATTATTCCACAAGAATGGCATGCGTTCAAGTTTGCTGAAAAACACCCGTCTTATTTGGACTATGACCACATTTTTAGTAGTTGAGTTTAGCTATCGTGTCATTGATGGTAACAGTGATTGATCAAACAGCCACTTCAAATATATTAAGTTTAAAATTTGGTTAATAAAAAACAAAGTCTCACTGTCACTTTCGAAAGAGGGTTATTGTGCTAATTAAGAAATAATTAATAATTAGGTAGAGTTCCAAAAGTATTCTTGAGGTTTGCTTTGAAAATAGGTAACTTTTTAAATTACAAAAGAACACCATTGGAATTTTCTTTTCTTACGTATAACCATTCAAGAGGAAAAGCATTTCAAAAATCATTCCCATTGATTAAAGTGTTACAATTAACACTTGATTTTAACACCGAAGCAAATTCATATGTATTTTCCATAATTTTGAAACTAGCTGATTTTTCTGTAATTAGGTAAAAGCTCAATGATACATTTTTTAATTGTCCCTAATTATTACTGCCCTTAAACAATATCGATGAAAAATTCTGCATTTGGGATAATTATGTTCATAAAGACTTAGTTAAATGATACATTTTTTAATTGTCCCTAATTATTACTGCCCTTAAACAATATCGATGAGAAATTCTGCATTTGGGATAATTATGTTCATAAAGACTTAGTTAAATGAATTTTTAGTTTTTTTTTTAAACCTATGAAGCACTAATATGGGAACGGAACACTGGTACGATACAGGTACAAAAATACGTATTTGTGAAATTTTAAGGATACTGGTACGATATATATATTATTGAAATATAGTCGTATTAACTAAAAAAAACTAAATTTCATAAATATTTAAATTTCAAATGGGATAAGTTTCAAAAACACACAAAACAAGTAAATTATTTATACAATAAAAAAATATTTTATTTTTTTAAAGACCTATAAACATATGTACTATCTCTCTCAATTTGTGGTCGCATATTTGGATGAATTAAATTAAAGTTCTTATTACGTCTTATTTATTAAATTCAGTAGTCGAGGCGGTCAATTTTTTCTCTAAAACACTGACTTATTAAATTTAGGAGTCAATATTTTCTTTAAAACACTGACATATTGTATTGATACGTGTTCGCAGAAATGACGTATCCGAAGTACCTGGTACGGGTACGATATTTTCGTAGAAGTATCCGTGCTTCATAACTTGAAACATAACGGGACAATACATATTCATATTGCATACAGGGACAATTAAAAAACTTAAGTATACCCACTTAATAAATATATTGTTCATAATTAAAGAATTCATATAACTTCATACACGGTTCAATTGTGTTGTACACATTACAAATACTATATCCCCGGAAGAATTTGCTTCCAGCCTTGCCTTCGATCAAAATGTACATAAGAATAAAGATATAAACGCATTAAAATAAATGTTGTGTTTTTTTTTTCCTATCATCAAGATAACCATTGCCGTCGAGTAAGTGGACCCCACTGCCGCCCTTATGAAACCTTTGAATTGGGATGTGCTCCACGATGTGGTGGTGCACCGCCGGCAAAGTGCATTCCGTTGATCGGGGGACAGTGGCCGCCTCCTCCGGGGATGTAGGTGCAGCCAGATGGCCCAGAGGGGGGCACAGGCCCCTTTTGAAGTGAAATTACAAAAAGGCCCTTCTTTTCATTGCTCAGGGTTGCCCGTTGATGATCGTGCAACAATATTCTGCTACCCGTGCCTAGTTGGGCAAATAAAATTATAACAGAGAGTATTAAAGCCGAAATAACTTTGAGGTGCCTCATTTTCGTAGCAAATTAATAATATGTGATTATTTGAAGCTAGAGACGAGTATTTATATACATGGAGCAAGGGTGGGGGTAAGAAGAAATTTTAAGTGATTGTGTGTTGATTGGTTTTGACCATTGTTACGGATTAAAATTTTTGTTAGGTATTGATTTTTAATTTGAAAAGTCATGAGATGATTTGGTGTTTGGAATAATTTATATTTTCGGGTCAAGCAAGATTGTTATACAAAAGAAAAAATAGGAGATCGAACTGGTCAAGCAAAATGAATATTTGACTTTAGAAAGAAAAATATAATTCGTTAAAAGGTTATCTTATTAAATGGTATTCTATCAAACCTAAATAGTTGCAATTCCATTTTTTTAAAGCAAAATAGTTGCAATTCTAGTATCGTAAGTAGAGAGAATTACTTGGTACCACGAGTGTCTCCAGGAAGTTGGAGGTCTAAGTAAGATTTTTTGTAAAATTAAAAATTTTAATTGAGTAGATAAGATTGGAGAGTTCGAGTTCTATTAAATCAATCTTATTTAATAGGTTGTATTTAATTATTTGATCGCCTCCCAGAAAGCTGATAAGCTACAAGAATTTATCGTCTGACATGTATCTTGTTTGGACCAGGACTCCCAATCCTGATTCGAAATATCGAATATTAGCTTATTTTAAGATTTAAAAATTAAATACTTAAATAATAATATTTGTTTGGGCAACTACAAATACTGGATTTTCAAACAACAATATCTTACAAATAAATAATTAAATATTTCTAAATACAATATAATAATACATTATCATCCTATTTTGGTTAGGACTTTGAATACTGAAATATCGAATACTCGTTTGTTTTAATACTAAAAATCAAATACTCAAACAATAATAACTGGGCTTCCGAATCCTGGATTCTCAAGCACCAATATCTTACAAATAAATAATTAAATATTATTAAATATAATATAATAATACACCATCATCCACTTTTCAAACGTAATTTCACATCAAATACAATTAGGTTCATAAAGACTTATTGTAATAAAAATATAACTTCAATATTAATGAAAAATAAAATGTTGTTTGAGCTGATAAAATATTACATGTTGATACTTTTGATTTTTGATTGATTATTTAGTTCATAATTGATAAATACTATCTTCTAACATTTTCGTCAAAAACACAAAACCTATTGTTCAAATATTATCCAATAGTTTTCATGCAATTATTTTAGGTAATGTGATATATATTTTTGACAAACTTTTTTGTTGTTTACTATATTTATTATTGTAAACTTCATAATATTATTACTTATAATTTCTATAAAATCGAGCCCTAATTCATTTTCATTTCAGGTCCAACTAAATATAAGTTCTTATTTTTAAAATTATGGACTTATTATTCATCTTATATGGTTCACATTCCATTTAATTAGTGGGGATTTGACATAATTTATTTAACTATAATATCTTAGCAATAGAGATATTCTTATAATTCATATCATATCATGGAAATTTTGATGGTATCTTAATTATATTCAAAATTCTACGAAATGGAAAAGGACCAAAAAAAAAAAAAAAATGCAAATTTTGTTCTCAACAATAACGATTCATCTATATTGGCGAGAATATTCGGCAGCGGCACCACGCTGACGAGATCTGGAGGACACTTAGGATCTGGAGGGCAACCTAATGGAACAGATGGAGGGATATGACCCTTTTCAAGAGGATTCATATCTGGAAGACACTCAGGACCGGTGATGTTGGTGCAACCTGATGGATTGAATGGAGGGACATGATCCTTTTTAGAAGTATCCAATTATCACCCAACAATATACCACCTCTGAATAATCTTAAACGAAAAACAACTATCAGAGCATGTTTGCCCTGGGATAATAACAGATTGGTATTTCGAATATCGTATAATCGTTTGTTTTAAAACTCAAAAATCAAATACTAAATAAAATATTATAAAAATCATTAACTTTAACATGATTTGATATTAAATATAATACAATAATACACTATAATTAACTTTTCAAACATGATTTGACATCTACAGTATAAAAAAAAAAAAAAGTAAATTTTTTTGAATAATATAACAAATAATAATTCTTACTATTCACGAAATTTTGAATACTTCTAAATTCTAAATATTAACAAAAGTTAGTCCAAACATGCCCCAATCCAACATAAAAAGACTATTGTGTCTCACTTTGTTTTTCTTCCTCTTGTTTTGACACTAGTTTTACTCTAATTTAATTTATTTGAAACTGGTGATGGGTATTTATAGGCTTTCGGGGAGTATGGCATAAAGGGTTCTCATTAACGTTGGAAATAAAATTGGATAGGTCCCATGTTTTTTGGTTTATCGATGGTGGATAGTGGTATGCAGTTTAGACCCCATTCATGTTTTCTCATGGTTTAAAAGAGAGAGGAGAACGGATGGGTTGACTTGACTTTATTTTCCATATATATTTTAATTTGGAAGGTTGTACATTAGATGTATGGTCAGATTTTTATTAGATTGCAATACTTTTTAAATAATAATACATATTTTTACGATGAAATATCAAGATTAATGAAAATATATATTCTTGTCAAAAAGTATGAACTTGGTGGTTTTTGTAACTTTAATTTTTGTATGATTTACAGGCTAATTTGTTGTCAATTAACGGGTCATGACCCGTAAATCTGGCAATTTATTAGGTGCACCTGGGTGCACCTTGCTAGGTGCTTCTGTATTACGTGATAATATATAATAATTATACGTGATGATATATGTCAGTATATGGTATTTATACGTGATGATATGTGACAAAAATCTAGAGTTTAGGGTTTAACTTTTCATTTTAGGGTTTAGTTTTATATTTTAGGGTTTAATTTTCTATTTTTATGGTTTAATATTTCATTTTAAGGTTTAATTTTTTATTTTTTTATTTAATTTTTTATTTTAGTGTCCAGTTAAAATCTATAAATATGTGATGATATGTGATAGAAATTTAGAATTTAGAGTTTAATATTCAATTTCAGGATTTATTATTTCATTTTAAGGATTAGTTTTTCATTTTTAGGGTCTAATTTTTGTTTTAGGTTTATTTTTTTAATTTTAGAATTTTAAATTTTAGATTTAGAATTTCAAATATTTGTGATGATATATACCAATTATATGTGATGATATATGTCAATTATATACGATGATAAATTAAATTATTGTGTGCACTTTGCAAGGTGCACCTGTATTCATGGTATTCAATATTTTTATGTAGCAGTATCTCTTAGTAGGACCATGCCAACTAAGATCCATACTTATGCCATAAATTAAAGGTTTATTTTAAAGTCTGACTCATTATATGTGACAAACTAGAATTGAACATCTCCTTGTTGGATTAACTTTACATTCGTGACACAAGCAAGACTTATATATAATTTATTAAAATTTGAACCAAATAAAGTCAAGGAAAATTCATAACTCTGAAAAAAATATATAGTAAAATTAGTAAACTGGTGTTGGAGTAGTTGGATTCTTGCTGAGGAAGTACACGACTTCTCTGAACGTGGAATTAATTTTTTTTTTTTTTTTTTTATAAATTATGTCCTATGTGTGTTTTTTCAAAACATATAACCAACACTAGAAAACGATTGATGACCGTACAAAGAAGAGTTTTTGGCCCAGCGAAGAATAAGAGTTTATTGGATTGCGATTAGATATAAGTATAAGGGGTGAATATTGACATCCAGACAAATTATTAGAATACCCCAATATAATTTAAAAATCACAAATTAACATCAATATTAATAAAAATAAAATAAAAATTAAATTAAAAAAAACTGGACAGATATAAGAAGTGGCGGAAGAAAGAAGGTGGCGTTCAGCACAGCGGGACGGGAAAGAAAGATGTGACGGCAAGCCTTGAAGCTTTTACCATGGTCCGTCATTTCTTGTTCGAGATTGGAGTCCGAACGGCTAGCAACTGTCAAAACGGGCTGGCACCGTCAGCCCACGCAAACGGGCGGCTTGGGCTGCCCTTCTCGGCAGCCGTTTAAATCGTGGGGTTTTTTGGCCTGCTCCGTGAAGACCGCGGGCGGAGCTGGACGGGGCGGGCTGGGCGCGGGCTTGCCCTTTTTTTTTTTTTTTTTTTTTTTTTTTCATTTTTATATTTTATTATAATTTAATATTGTTAAATTTGAAGGCATATTTGTATTCTTTTATTTTCTATGAGCCCGTTAGAATACTTTAAATATTATAAAATATTTTTAAAAATTTAATTTTAAGTTTTATAATTTTTAACATAAAAATAAGATTTTATATAAAAAAAAACAGGCCAGCCCGACTTTAGTTTTCCAGGCCCGCGAAAAAATGGACTGGCCCGCGCCCGCCCCGTTTTAGGGCAGCCCGCGGCTGGCCCGTTTGACAGTACTACGAACGGCGGCCATGGCTGCTCGAGCTCAGTGGTCAAACAAACGGCGTTTAGTTCAACCACCAATGCAGCCACCGATCGGAAAGTGACACCGGCGAAGGGGGGTGGGATAGTATCTGATTTTTTGTGAGAATTAAAGATCTATGGCCAGTTGTGAGAGGAGATGCTGCACAACGCCAGAAAATGGTAGGATTTGGCCGGATTTTTTGTGTGACGGGCGAAATTAGGGCAGAGCTTTCGTAGGGACTAATGGTGGCGCACGACAACAAAACTTGGAGATAGGTTCGCCCGGAGGAGACGAAGCCGATGGTACCAATGTCCGCCGAAAAAATCCGACGGAGGTGATGCAGCGACGACAACAACTATGGAGGTGTGTGTGGTGTATTTTTGGTTTGGGGGTAATTCAGGAAATCGAAGGAATTTTTTTTTGGGTGTTCTAATAGTTTATCGGGGTGCCAATATCCGAATATAACTCTTTTGTTTGCCAT
>BMAC01000410.1:226749-305634 GCA_014905375.1 Phtheirospermum japonicum
GACCACTCTTCTAGCTCTGATGAAGCTCCGTCTCAAGCCATCGAGATTGAGGACATGGAACCAGTTTCCACGAGGTTCTTGACGAGTGAAGCTAAGGAGCTATTCTTGGGATTTCAAAACTGAGGCATGATTGCTGAGCGCCGGATCCCCGTTGATATTTTCATGAAGCAGAATATGATTACCTTCTTAGGCACCGTGGCGGCCTCTTCGAACTGGTGTCATGTCTGGTGATGGTTCTGATCTTCCCAACATCAGTTCCAACATGGTCCAGTTTTTGGTTCTGGCGGTGCAAGCACAGTTCCAGGCGTTGCGTGGTTCCTGGTTGGCGGCTCTTTTGCTTTCCGAACAAAAAGGGGGAGGAGGTGTAGAGACGCGACTGAGGAGGGTAGCTTCTAGTTTGAGCCATTGTTTGTGGTTTGTTTGTTCTAAATAATGAGTATTTGTTTAGGGGAGTTTATAATTCATGGGGAGTTTTTAGTCTTTTGATTATTTTCATGCGTCTTGGGTATTTTGTCCAGAAAGGCAAAAGGGGGAGATTGTTAGGAATATTATTTTCACATATATTATTCCTTATTTGTAGTTTGCCTTTCTTAGGACACAAAGTATTTTAGAACTCTAGATTTCTTTCTTAGTTGGAGTTTAGGACTTTATTTAGTTTTCTAAATACGTATTTAACTTGTTTAACAAGACTAGGAGTCTTGTTTAATTATTTAAGGGCCAAGACGCAAGAAGAGAAAACACGGAGAATAGAGAAGAGACGACGCACACATCCTTGAAGCAGAACACAAAAAGGGTTACTCGGAACTTTGTTGCAGAATTAGGAGGCTTTCTACGTTGCGTAACCAATGGGGGAATTCGACTCAAAAAGAAGCAACGAATATTTTGTGTATCAAGAGTTTGATACAATTTGTTTTAATTTTTTCATATATTACTTTTTATTATTTTGTATTGATCTTAAACATTGAGAAGTAATATAGTTTTCGGTTTGTACACCCAAGTTCGTAAGCACGACTGCTTACGAACTGAAATTAATTTTTTGGGTTTTTATTTCCGCTGCTGTTTCTGAGATTCAGTTGATGTTAAGTCTGATGACGTCTATCACGAAACCTAACATCATATCTGTAAACTGCATTTCTACAAAACTACAGTCCACATGACATTGACTAACGGAATTTGGTCAGAACTCCAATTTGGGGTCACATATAATTTTTCGATAATAATGTCAATTTCAAATGAAAATTAAATTAAATATGCGATACAAATTTAATTGATGGACTAATTTTGCCACATCTCATATTTAATGGGTCAATTTTACTAAATGGGAGAAGTAAATGAACGAAATGTCCATTTTAGCTCAAGTAAATGGACTAACTTTCATTTTGTACTTTAGCTTATACTTTCTCGTGTAAATATCACGTTTATAATAATAATGGTATCTTGCTCAAGTGATATGTCTTTAAGAACCCAGAGGTTTTTAAAAATTACAAAAAACACGTTCAGGTTTGATTCGTCAACATTTCAACACATTCAGGTTTGATTCGTCTACATTTCAACTGAGTATCTCAAACAAAATGATCCTGAGTTTATCAACAACTACTAAAATGCCAATTCAATAGAACGTCTCAAACAATCTACAACAATGTGCTTTGATATGATTTGCAAATTTTCAAATTGGTAAAAAGAAAAGGACTTGGAAAATGTTCAATAGAGTTTCTTATCCATTAGCTTCGGTAACTAAGCTTAATCCAATTAAATATTTATCTTAGCATTTAGAACACCGGTGAGACTTTTATAAAATATGACATTCTCACACCATACAAAAGGTGTTGATGATCAATTAAATTCAAACAACATAAATTAAAAAAAAAAACAAAAAAAACTTATTCAACCAAAAATTTGAGCAAAAGAAAATTGCCTTTGGTTCTAAATACAGATAAAATAATCAATTTTTATCTTCAGTGAGAGTAAATGATGATTAAATTACTGGTAAAAAAACCTAGCAGATATGATATATTAAAATTAGAAATGTAAACATAATACCTCTTTTGTTTTAGGTCAGCCAATTAAGATTTGAGTAACCAATGGAAATTAGTGTACCCACAGATCAAAGCAGAAACTCTTGAACCCATTCTGTGTTCTTGAGTTGTTGTAGCCCGTGGTTCGTTTTTTTTTTTTTTTTATATATAATTTTTGTGGCTAAAATTTGAGAATGGGTTCAAGAGTATTAAATTCAAAAAATAAGAATATTAAAATGCAAAAAAGCATGATTTTTTCTTACCCAAACGAAGAACATCCACGCAAGAAAGAACAATTTCACCAGCAATATGAACGCCCAATTACCCTTAAACGCGGCTACAAACGACCAACCAGATAACAAAACACTCCAAATCCCAAGTGCATGATGTTTTGTTTTTTCACCCTTCTCTCATGAAAAAGACTCCAAGTGAAAAAAAAGAAACCAAATATTTGAGCACTCTGTTTATTCTTGGATGTATATATCAAAGTTTAAAGTTCTTGGATGTATATATCAAAGTTTAAAGGCATCAACTTAATTAGCAGAAACCCAGTTTCTTTCCTTTTCTATATTTTTTTTTGGTGTTAATGGAGCTTGGACCAGAATTAATTAAAAGCACGCTGCACTTCCAATTAAAACTCAATCGAAAGAAAATAAATGGTGACCATGATGTGGGTCGGGGGTTGCTTCTATCTCGTAAACATAGAGAAATGAAAAAAATTAGCCTAAAATTGAGAAAGATGAATAAAACAGAAAGGGTCGGAATATTGGTGAGGGAAAAAAATTTATAAATGAAAATTGCGTCAGACACAAACACGAAGAAAAATAATTAGGGTGACACATGGCTGTAGAATTGCAAGTGTACTCTTATTTCTATCTCCTATTCCCCATGTAAAAAAATACGTACAACAAAAATATCACAATCTAATTAGATAAATAAATTCTAGTAACTATGACCAGGAAAAAAAGGATAAAAATAAATAAAAAGATACACTTTATATTGAAAAGAATTATGTTATAGGGAGGTAATTTGTGGTTAGATGACCTACGTAGAACTAAATGATGTGTTCATCAATCAAGTTATAAAAACTTTGAACATTCAAATAACCAATATTTTACAAGGACACTGTGAGCATAGGGATCAAGTTAAAAAAAATAGAATTGCTTTGCATCCTCAATTAACCTGTCAAATTTAAAAACTCATTCAGAAATTAATTACATTCCCAATTTGGAAAAAAACTAGGAAGCACACGATATGATGAAACCAGACGAGCGTTTTTGTTTTTTTTTTAAATTACACACTTCATCTGCTCAAGGAACTCAGCATGAACATTGCAAACACGCGTCATATAGAAAAGGGTTAGGTAGTCTGGTTGTGATGATTAAATAGTCAGTATACCTTATTTCTTGTTGAGATTCCGATTTTGATGAACATGAGTAGTTTTCGACTGCAATCAAAGAGTATGGGTCTCTATCTCAAGATTTCTCGAACAACTTATACTTGTTAAAGACATATTTTTGGCGGTATGCATCTGTACAAACTATAAACAACACAGTAGGATTAACATATGTATTAAAACAAATCAAAACCTGGGGAAGAAAAAAACAATGAATAAATGGAACTGACTTCTCAAAAGCTATTGGACACGATAAATCCAATAAGTCACACGACGCTCTCTGTTGTTATTTATGAGTTATAGAGAAAAGTAAAGCTTTGAACGCTATGCCAATAGTACAAGGAACCATTCGGAAATCCACAAGAAATAGATGACCTCCAATAGATCAGATTTTAAATATGACGAGTTGTTGTTATATTTTGACTATTTTTGTACTCCTTGCCTGTTAACAAGACCAGATTTTAGCTGCYCGGCTTAATGAGCAGCATACCCCTCTTTTTTTTCTTCTTCATTTTTTTTTAAATTTTTTTTAAATATAGGTTTCGCATCACCACTTGTTTATTTATTTTTTAAAAAATACCTTCCACCTATTTAGTACAATCTTTACTATAATGTAAGATAAAAATGAAATTTAGTTACGAACAGCGATATTAATACCTACTATCACCAAATTGACTTATACTTAATGTACAACTGCAAGGATTCGATTTCACCGTACCTCCAATAATTTCGTCTCAAGCATAAGTTGTTATCTTCTCGTAGCCTGAGAAAATAATCCTCTGATTCTTGAACACTTTCCCCGATGAAGAAAAAGAAAAAGAATAAGAAAAAAACATCACGAGCAACTGGATCCCACCCTGCTATAACCCCGTTCCTTTTTAATATTTTTCTTATCCATCAACATCCTGATCCGATCCGCATCGTTCCATCTCTCTGCATCAACATACATATTATACAGCAACACATACGGCCCCGAGCTCTCCGGCTCCAGCCTCATCAATTCCTCCGCCGCAACCCTCGCCAGCTCAGTATTATCGTGCACCCTACACGCGCCCAATAACGCCCCCCACACAGCCTTATCCGGCTCCACCGGCATCCGGCCAATAATATCCATCGCCTCCTCAACCCGCCCGCACCTACCAACAACATCCACGAGCGAAGCGAAATGCTCCACCCTCGGCTCAATCTCGAAATCGCAAGTCATCGATTTAAAATACAATTTCCCCTCTTCAACTAAACCGCCGTGAGCGCACGCGCTCAAAACCGACACAAACGTGATATAGGTCGGCCTCACATTTAAACGCTTCATCTTCTCAAAAAGCTCAATTGCCTCGTTGGCGAGCCCGTGAGACGCGTACCCACCTATCATCGCGTTCCAAGAAATCACGTCCTTTCGAAATCCCATCTCGTTGAAAAAGACATTCTCCGCTTCCGATATCGCACCGCATCTCGCGTACATTGTAATGAGAGAGTTGTTTAAGGGTATATCTGGTATAACTATCTTTGTCAATATCTGATGAATCTGCATGCCCAGATGCTGATCAGCAGTTACAGCACAAACGCTGAGAAGTGAAGAAAGAGTGTGCCGATCGGGTTTTTCGCCTTCTTCCTGCATGCGGACGAATAATTTGATTGCCTTCTCGAAACCCGCATTTTTTTCGTACCCGGAAATTATTGTATTCCAAGAAACCCGATTCTTGTTCGGCATTCTTTCAAAAAAATCGAGCGCGGGCTCCATTTTTCCCGCCTGCGCGAATCCCGAGATTATCGAGTTCCACGACAAGGCGTCGGGATTCGACATTTCCGAGAAGAGTTTCAAGGCGGTCTCGATATCGAACGCGTGAACGCAACCGCTAATCATCGTGTTCCACGTCACCGTGTCTCGCTTCTCCATCTGATCGAAAAGCTCCTTTGCTGATGTCATATCGCCAGCTTTTGCATAAGACATGATCATCGAATTCCACGAGACCACGTTTCTTTCAAACCTCATCTGATCAAAAATTCGCCGAGCATCCGTAACCCGACCCTTTTGACCATACCCGGCGATCAAAGTATTAAAAGCGTGCACTGAATCCGTTTTCGTATCGCCCGTTTTCACGTATTCGAGTAAAACCTTTTCGGCCTCGTCACACTCATCGTTCTGAATCAAACCGGACACGAGAGCACTAAGAGACGCTTCGTCTCGTCTCGGCATTTTGTTAAAAAGCTCACAAGCGCTCTTCACGTCGCCATTGTTCAAGAAACCCGTGATCATCGCGTTCCAAGTGACTATATTCTTCTCCGGCATACTATCGAACAGTTTCAAAGCATCGTCCATCTTTCCRTTCTTCGCGTASCCACTTATCATAGTGTTCCAGGAAATAAAATCTCTCCCGGGCATTTTATCAAACAGGTAGCGACCTTCCTCAACGTATCTCCTCCCACAACACGAGACGTAACCAGAAACCATCAAATTCCACGAGACAACATCTTTCTCAGGCATTTCATCGAACAGTGACCGGGCTTTGGCAATTTCACGGCGTTTGACGTAACCGCTGAGCATTGAGTTCCACGTCACAGTGGTTCGCGAAGACAATTGATCGAAAAATGTTCTAGCATCTTCTAATCGGCCAGCTCGGATAAGTTCTGTTATCTTTTTATTAGCGGAACGGATTTCTGGAGGGACTTGGGATAAGCTGGATTTCAGAGATGACAACATTCTATTAGCTTGGAATTGCCATTGTTGGCTGCCACAAAGCTTGGGCCAACGCGGGGGCATATCTGTGTAGTGTCTGGTAATGCAAATGAAGCAATTTTATTACCCAGTGCAAATTAGAAATACATGGTGAATTTTGTTCCCCATTAAAAAATTTCAAGCTCCAGAGAGAGAAAAAGTTAAAAACTCATACCGTGGAGCCAGCACCAACTTTTGTGAACGAAAATATGAGGTTTTATGTGCCATTTTAAAGAGAAAAGGTTAAATTGCAGGAAAATAAATAACACTTTGAATTAATTTTAAAAAATATAAAAGAAAAATTAAACTTGTACTATTTAAAATATTTAAAGTTAAAATAAAAAAATTTTAATTAGAATATTAGAGATTTTTGAAATTAAAATTTTTATTTTTTTGTTGTTATAATTTTCTTAAAAATGTATTAGGTTAAATGAGAAATATAACTAACACTTTGAGATTTTGAATGAATTAAAAATAAATTGAGATTGAACCATTTAAAATATTTAAAGTTTAAAAAAAATTATATTAGAAGAATATTTAAAATTTTGAAATTAAGTGTAAAATAAATAAATAATATTTTGAATTAATTCAAAAAAGAAATTAAACTTGCACTATTTTAAATACTTGAAGTTAAAATAAGAAATTTTAATTAAAATATTTAAAATTTCAAAGTTAAAATTTTTATTTTTCTATTATTATAATTTTTTTAAATATATATGGTTAAATGAGAAAATAGAACTAACCTTTTGAAATTTAATTTTATTAAAAAAAATTAAAATTGAATCATTTAAAATATTTGAAGTTAAAATAAAAATATACATATATTAGAAGAATATTTGAAAATTTGAAGTTAAGTGAGAGAATAGAAATAACATTTTTAATAAATTCAAAAAAAAAATTGGGTTTGAACTATTTTCAAATATTTGAAGTTAAATTTTGAAATTTTAATTTCAAATAATTGAAGATAGTTGTCTATGTATCCCCGACCTTAGGAATCAAAGTCCACGTAATTCTTACTTATCTAACTTAACTTAGGAATCGGAAGCGGGGGTGCGGGGGTGTCATGATCATCCATCCTCATCCATTTGCCGACTCGTTGGTAGATCTCGTATCATAATACGTCTCGCTCTCTTCATGTTCACTAAGAACGTTTTTTTATTTGCGCCAATCGGTGTTGACTCAATTATGCAACAACATTTGATATTCGAGATTGTGAGGCCTAATGTTATCTCCGCAGGTCCAGCATGTACCCCCCTTCACTGAATGATTGTTCAACTGAAATGGTTGATACGGGACGACCAATATCTCTTTCGCAATGATGTTAACAACGGGATAAAGTGAATTCCTCAATACCCACAAATTCAAAATATCAAACTCGTTGGCGGCTTCATTTTCCTCCAACGTTCCATACTCAAAAGCTATTGTTAGATAAGTTTCAAGTTCTCGATAAGGGTTAGAACTGAATGAGTAACCCGAATGTCCCATTCATGATATTTTTTATTTCAAAAAATCCTGAAAATCGTCGCCGTCACCACTTCTACTACGATTACCAATTTGGTAGAAGTTTGTTGACCAGAAGTACTCATAGGAAGAGGACCATCAAAATTTATACTATATTCTTTAAATATATCAAATAAAGATATTTTCACATTTTAAATAATATTTTCAATGGTAGGATATTCAAACTCTTCAAACGACAATAAAACATCATAATAATTGTTAAGATGAAGTTTTAAACTACTTTGTCTATTGCTAGGATCTAATAATGTAGCAACTAAAATATATTTGGAATGTAATAAAAATACTTCAACCATTTTCGTTGTATAAAAATAACACATTCTTCCAATCGTTTATTTTTCATACACTCCTTAAAGATAAATGCAGTTTTATTCAATAACAAGATGAGAAATAGGATAAAACCAAAAATAAATTAGAAGTATCATCAAACACCTTTAAAAGTTTTTTCAAATAATTATATTTAGTCCATTGATTTGTATATAATATAATTCCAGTGTGTTGTTGGCTAAAAAACATAACAACTCTTTATACAAATATGTATCTTTCAATAAGTTATATGTAAAGTTCCAACGAGTAGGCACATCAGTTGAAAAGAATTTTCCTTCAAACCATTTTCCTTACAAAATCTCACCCATTTTCTTTGAAAAGATTTATTTCTATGAATATACATGACTGCTGTTTTAATAGGAGAAAGCTCATTTTTCAAAGTATTCAAACCATCTTTAACACACAAATTCAAAATATGACATATGCATCTAATATGAAAAAACAAACCACAAATAGATGGTTTACAAGTACTAATAAGCTCATTAATACTCGACGTATTAAGAGTAGTATTATCAAATGAAATAGAAAATATTTTTGCAACTAGACCATATTCTTGACAAATCATATGAATTAATTGATAAATATTATGTGAATTATGAGAAGGTTTAAAATCTCTAAATGCAAGCAAACGTTTTTGTAAAATCCACGACTTATCAACCCAATGATATGTAATACCCATGTAAGAGTTTCGTTTCCAATGATCACTCCAAACATATGAGTAAATTGAAACTTTGTTTGGTAAACTAGCAAATTTCATTACATAAGTTTAACTTATATTTACCAACAACTTTTTTAATATCACGAGTAACGGTAGAACGGGAGACTCTCGTACTCGAGGGATTAAAATAAAGTTGGGTGAACTTTTTCATATAAATCATCTTTGAAAAAGTTAAAAGGAAGAGATATAAAAGAAACAAATTTTGCCAATTTCTTTCTATGAGTAGCGTCGGAATATGCAAATAAAAAAGATGAGTTCGTACTTACTTGTCCTCCTTGTAGTTACGTTTGAGTCTTATTGATACCGACTTTATCGGAGTATTTGTTGTTGAGATGGTTGTGCATATTCCCATATCCTCCTCCTTTTAGAAATTGGTAAGATCCTTTACAATAGTTGCAATTGGCACGGCACCTCTTTCTTCTTTTCTTGCCATCTTCCGGAGGCAGCTCGTTTGAGGGTGGCGGGATCTCAACTTTTTCAAAATATTTTGTGAAAATGTCAAATTTTACGCCGCTGTTGCTCGAGAACGAGATTCTCGAGAAGGATGACTTGGAGGCAAATCATCGTGTTCCACCTCCTCTTAATCGGATATTTCTTCACCGGAAAAGGTGGCGGCGACTCAATAAGTTTGATCAATGTCGGTATCACTCTAATCTTTGTCAATGTCGATGGAATTGAGATTGTAGTCATTAACCGAAGGAGTATTTTCTTGTGAGAAGGGATGAACATTGCCGTCGTCATCGAGTGCTATGCTCTTCCCCTTATCGGCTCAACGAGAACTAGAAGAACCTCCACGGCTTGCCTTTTTTATATAGATTAACACAAAAAAAATAAAAAAGAGTAGTAGGCTAAAGTAGGATGCAACAATGAATTTCATGAATTAGAGTGACATGTTGTTGCGTAGAATTGCAAGTTTACTCTTAATTAGTAAAATAGGGGGGATGTATATGTGAAAAATGTTTTATTTGCAATTTATACTATAAATGTTTTTACGCTTTGCAATCTAATTATTTTTTGTTGCCATTAACAACAAGTACTACACGAAATTTGTTAAATACAACAATCATCTCATTTTCCGTTCAAAAATCCAGCGGGCTCACAAAAAAAATGGGGGTAAGATTTGCAGTAGTTGAAGCCCTAATTTCTTGGTTTTTATCAAAATATGAATTCAGTGAAAGCAGTCGATATTCAAAAATCCTGATTAGTTTGAACCCTAATTTTTTGTGTGCGAATTTAATGTAATTGTAAATCGAAAGCCCTAATTTCATCAAAAATCCTAATTTATTTGTGTGTGTGTGTGTGTGTGTGTGAATTTAGTGTAATTGTGAATTGAAAGCCCTGAATTTGTCAAAATCCCTCAAAATAATTTATGTATAAATATAGTTATCGTGAATTGAAAGCCCTGATTCTATCGAAATCCCTAATTGTTTCCAAACCCCTTTTTTTGTGAATTTAGTTGAAAGCCCGATCTTGGTGTTTTCATTGCAGCAGGTTAGAGGTTGTATCTGCCATATGTGGATCGACCTCCAATATGCACTCGAAGTTGTCATATACCCGAACTTGACAAACGTGTAACTAATTTGGAAGAGCAACTGAGAAGAAAGTGTCCTAAGAAAGGTGGTTGTGGGTTGCTCTTGTTAGTTGCACGATGATTATCTACAAACTTACATAATTGTACTAGTCGATAGATGCTCAATATTATTACTAGTTTATGAAGGATTAGATTAGTTTCATGGTTATAATATTATAACTCGATTCTTGTTTATCTTGTACTAGTTCATGAGAAACAATGTACCAACTTCAATCATATTATGGTGTTTAATGAGTTTAGAAATCTGCGTGCCTCTAATTAAATATATATTTTATAATAAGTATCATTAAAAAAAAGAATAAATGATGTAGTGAAAATGCTAAGTTACAAAAGGCACCAACTAATCATACAAAGTGTAAATATAGGCACCAACAAAAAAACATCAACTAATACGTCATTATAATTTCCCAGAACAAGTTTATAGATACAATAATTGTCACAAGTAATGCCATTACCAAGTCATAACTACATTAATTATCAAAAAAGGCCTAAAATGCCTTACTACCTACCATTACCAATTACATATTACATGAAATATCAGAAGAGGCTAATGCCATTACAATTTGCCAAAAAAAAATCTATAGTTTGACTTGCATGTCAATAGAGGCCTAATCCATTACAGTTTGCCAAAAAAAAAACCACGATTTGGCTGTCAAAACCAACATTAAATTCATAAGCTGACAAAAGAGGCATAAATAGCAGTAAAACTTCATAACCTAACACACATAAACACAAGAACACCCTAAACAAAGTCACAACATCAAATTACATAGACTCCCAATATGATCCTAAATGGGCTACTCCTCAAGATCCACTTTCTTCTTATTATAAGGCTGAGTCACACAGTTTCTTGTTGAAAATGAAACATCCTTGGTTACATAACTCCTTTTTGTTGGCTTCCACATAGCTTGTTTCTAAAATCAATGCTTCTTTTTTGAACTTGTTGCTTTATTGCCTTTCCCATTGTTGGTTGAGGTTGGACTTTTTATTTGCCCTTCTTAGTTGAAACTTGAGAGGAAATCATCGGCTCAACTACTTGTCCCTTCATGAGAACCTAATATACAACAAAATTATATATAGTATATGTATGTATGTATGTATGTATGTATGTACGTACGTATATGTGTGTGTGTGTATGTTCTAGAATTAACATGAAAACAAATGAACTGGAGAATAACCTGCAACTTGGTGTGACTAAATACAATCGGAAAAATATTACCGTTCCATTAGAGAGTGAAAAAGACAGAAAAGGTGAATGGATATAACTGTAAAGATCTTTCGGTGGTTACCTCCTTCTCTCTTTAAACTCAACGAAAATGTTTTATCTTTCAATTAGGCTGCACAAATCAAATCCAAATAAGTTCGCCTCAACTACATGGGTTCCTCCATCATATCCATTCAGATTTATTAAATAAATCCAGAATCAAGCTATATATTTTATGTATTAATTCTTGCATTTACATTCAGAAACTATCAAACAGTCATGAGAGAAGAAATTTGGACTTTTGTTGAGCTTGAGGGAGTCAGGCTTGGAGACGAGGTTCGGCGATAGTGAACATCCAAATCTGAGTCGAGATTAAGAATAATCCTAAAAAAAATAAATCCATAGAGGCCACGAAGAAACCATCCTCTCTCGTAATTGCCATCTTCGAATTCGGTAGAGTTTGTTGCGATTCGATACAAAATCATGACAGCTTTGGATTTTTATCTAAATTACCACTTAATTTCCCGCGATGAGAAATGTGTTTTCAATCACACCCTTAGACTTACACCATTGACTTTCTTCTCCTTTGGAACATTTAAAAGGTGATTTTGAAACTATACACCTTCATCTGAAAAAGTATGGATATAGAATTGAATAGATTAATAAATGCACACATTCTGAAACTAAAAGTTGATAAAATAAATGGAATGAACAACATGATACCTGAGCTTGGGCATTCATTTCTAATTCTTCACAAAAACCATCCTCATCCATATAGTCAAGCTTCCTCTTTCTTCTCTAATACATATATTATAAAGCAAAAAAAGTATTAAAAAAAGTTTGCTTGATCAAGTATATATAATTAATCAAGATATTTAGAATAATGATTAAATGTACCTTTCTTTTTTGTTGTTGTTTTTTGTCTGCTTTTGGGCAGGGATAGTGTTGTTAATGAACCAAGGCTAAGGATTTCGAGCTCGAGTTTGACTATTACTCAAACATTATTCGAGCTCATTCATTTAATATTCTAGAAAAAACTTGTGTTCGTGTTCGTTCAATTAATATTTTGTGCAGTTCGAGTTCATTTGAATTTGACTCATTTAATTTAACGACACTTTGATTTGTTCAATTAGATTGGGTTTGACTTGTTCGAACAATGTTTTCTCATTAAATTTCTTTTTTTATCAAAAATAAAACATAGTAAATATAAATATATAACTATATATATAGGTATGTTCAGTTTCCTTTTTTTGCAGGTGCATGTTTGCTCTTAAGTGCATATTGAACCTTTTTAGACTCCCACTCTCTATCTCGAAATGATCATCTCCACTCCAATGAGCAACATAGTTTGTCGACCTTTTCTTTAGTTCTTCTAGCATATTGAAGGTTGTAGGGTATAAATCTCCCTGAAAAGCCAACTTATCCCTCTTGGTGTAAACACTCTTCATCAAGATCAACCTAACTGTCTCCAGCATATTTAAGATAGGTTTATCCTTAGCCTCCAGGATCACTAAGTGAATATTCTCACATAAGTTATTTTAAAACATATGAAACTTAGAGTTATAATTAAAATGTAATTTGGACCACCGATGTGTTGGTCTTTGTATTAACCTCTTATATGTTGTTGTATCTCTACACTTCAATTCAAATATTACCTTGTTAAATTCTTGCAATCTGGTAGCTCTTGTAGCCCTCCACAAAAGTCCCTATAAATCTAAACTTCTTTGTGTGTCTTTTTAGAGTTATGGTATAAGTGTTGAACATAGAACTTTTGCTCTTTACCAAGAAGTGGGTTGTCAATGGCATCAAACCAACTCTTTCTATTTGTCAAAAATTATAGTTAATTGAGAGTTGTTTTGAAAGTTCAAATCTTCTTAGTTAAGTCTAGGAACTAGTTTAATGAATTATTCTTTTCTTTCTCCACCAAAGCATATGCAAATGGATATATGCTATTGTTAACCATCCACTCCCAATGCAGTCAACAACATTCCCCTACAAGCATTTTTCAAGTGGCAACAATCAAGGCAAATGGAAAGCCTACAACCCTCCAAAAAGCATTTCTTCAAACTAGCCCAACATATGTAGATTCTCTTAAATTATGGCTCCACTCCTACAAGTTTGCTTTTGATCTTTATAGTAGTCCCTGGATTAGAAAGTCATCTCCTCAGCATAAGACCACATCATACCATATTGTTCCACATGTGTGCTAGCACCCATCTCAGAAACAAATTTCTTTTCCTTGTACAACCACTTGTTAAAATCCATATTCACACCCCTCTTTAAAGTTATCATCATTGATATATCTTCTATTATAGGTCTTTACCTGCATGGTATCTTCATCTTGATCTCTGCTTTCATATATCATCCAATAACACTTTTCATGCTTACCTCTGCCTGCACTTTGTACTTGTGATTCTTTGTGAATTTGACTTCCTTGTTATGCTTAATTGAATGTTGTCTAACAACCTTTATAAAGAGTGCACTGTCGGGGAAATATTAGCAATTCAAACTTTGGATCAGTCTTATATCTAGTGTTCTTGGTTTTTTTTTACTTACTCTTAAGTTGACACAAGTTAGCTTCAAAAACTTCTTCACTAAACTGTAGCCTCCCACCCCACCCATTCAACTTCCTGGTCAACATTATCATCATATATCATATTATCGTCGTCATCCTTGTTAGAATAACCATAATCACTATCCACAAATCCATCAAATGAAGAAGAATCAGATCTCACAGACTGCTCATAATCATTATCAGTGAGTTCTAAACCCTTAACTTCAAATAATTTGTTTTCACCGCATTAGATTCATCATTCTCCCTTACCCCTTCATATAACTTCATAATACTATGAATATCACCACGGCGTTTTTCACCTACAAGCTCAAGAAATAAACCAACCATCTCGTGCTCATCAATATAGTTAATTAAACTCATGGTATTTCTACGGAAAATTATTCTTTGCAACTTGTACTTGTAGCATTTTATGGTTTGCAACCTAACATTTTTTTACGTTGTAATTAACAATCCAAAGTATGCGAGTTTTGTTCTTTGCAACCTCTGGTGTCCCGAGAGAGAATATTCGTGGAATACCCTTTCACCTGACTTGTTTGCCCATTTCTTAAGAGCATTACTGACTTTCAATGCTCCTAGCATATTTTTAATTAGTTTCTTATTTAATATTATCATATTTATTTGAATAACTTTAAATAATAATAGAAAATTCATTTGTGAGTAAATTCAACCAATATAATTATATTATAGATTATCACTTATATAACATATATATATATAAAATAGTAAATGACAAAAAATAGAAAAATGAAAAGGAGGGAATTCCCTTTCCTCCACGACGGGTCAACGCCGCTGCCTCCCACCATAATGGTTGGGAGCCACTGCCCGTTTTCCTTCTCCTCCCACCACCTAATTTCCACAACCATTGATCACCATCAACAACTACTTTCCACCTCTAACCATCTGCAAATTTGCACCACCTCTCTCACAATTCTTATCATACTACAAACATTGTCACAACCAATCAAGAGCCATTGCCATCACCATTGCCGCCTCCACTTCTAATAACTTTAAAATATAAATTTAAAAGTGAAAAAAAGAGTGAGAAATAAATTGTTCTGGTTGCATACGGCTACAAAATAAATATTAGGTTGTAAAGCGTAAAAATACTTAAGTACATGTTGCAAATAAAAATTGTTTTTATTTATAAATATAAGAGGGTTCCAACGAGAACCCCTCCTTATGTGAGAGTTTTAGAGTTCTATCTAACACCACACAATTAAATAATTTAGATAGTTGAAGGATGACAAGTCGACAAGGGAACACGGGAAAATCCATCATTAAAAAATAATTTGAGCTCTAATGCCGGAAAGGGGATGGCTAATGTCCGGTACTGAGCCGATAGCAGCGTGATTTTTTCTTTGTAAATCGAATTAGGCAGAGTCGTGAATAGGGAAAGTTTCGTTCTTTGTTGTTGTAGCTGGGTAGCCAATATAAGGATATTTTTGCCCTTATATCAATTGTATAAGTAACGTCATATTGCTCAATATCTAGCACTGTTGATGGATAATTTTAGCACTACTATTTTATAAAATAGCATTGGAAATTGACAAATACTTGTGTCAAGCCAGATTTATGGGTTATGACCCATCAGACCATCTAAATCGGTACTACGATGTATTGATTTTTATATTCCAAAATATTGGTTTTGTACTTAAAAGTATTGGTTTTTCGTAAATCCCTTACCTAATATTATGATGTATTGATTGTTTTACTATGAAGTATTGACGGTTGATGTATTGGTTTTTGTACTATACTTTATTATTTATAAAATATTGGCCTAACAGATGAGCAGTCAGTCCGACCTGACAAGAGTGTGGTCCTTGAAAATTTTGTGTAAAAATAACTGCCATATAAGCAAATTCAAAATTAAAAAAGAATTATTTAATCTTATTAAACACCAAAAGTTTTTCGTTTTTGTAATACGTTAT
Source organism: Phtheirospermum japonicum (assembly GCA_014905375.1). Lineage (NCBI taxonomy): Eukaryota > Viridiplantae > Streptophyta > Magnoliopsida > Lamiales > Orobanchaceae > Phtheirospermum > Phtheirospermum japonicum. The sequence goes on from BMAC01000410.1 coordinate 242,735, forward strand.
ATATATATATATATATATATATATATATATATATATATATATATATATATATATATATATATATATATATATATANTATATATATATAATCTTTCCAGGATCTACGGTTAAGATCAATATTACATACTTAAAAACGTAAAAATTGTTAGACTCGAAATCTGAACAATTGTACCACCATACATGACCAAATTTAAGTGTTATTTTATATAGTGTCGTTTTTATATACCAAGTAATGCTACTTTTACATAACAATATTATTTTAAAAGTATTAAGCATGCAGTGATTTATATATATCAGTGCTATTTTCGTTTGTAAATAATACTATTTTTATATATTAATATTGTTAGTTTAATATATACTAACACTGCGAAATTATAAAAATACAAAACAGATAGCACACCATATAACACATGCATTATAAATTTGCCTCCTAAATTCATAAAAATCACACACATATAGTCATATCATCAAAACTCCATCCTGATGAAAACAACCATCATTTTTGTTATTAATCCATATATAATACAAATCTAATATAAAAAAGTCTAATACTCTCTCTCTATCTATATATATATATATATATATTCACAAAATAATGACAATTTATTACATGCACCTGGTGCACCTTGCTCTCTCTCTCCCCACAAAACAACGACAGTTTATTACATGCATCTGGGTGCATCTTGCTAGGTGCACCTTGCAAAAAGCAGTTATCATTCAATTATACGTGATGATATATGATAGTTATATGTGATGATATATGGTAGTTATACGTGATGATATGATAAAAATTTAGAGTTTAAGTTTTACTTTTCCATTTTAGGGTTTACTTTTACATTTTAGCATTTAGTTTTTCATTTTTATAGTTTAATTTTCCATTTTTTTAATTTAATTTTTCATTTTAGGGTCTCGACAAAAATCTATCATTCTGTCAGTTATATGTGATGATATGTGTTAGTTATATATGATGATATGTATCAGTTATATGTGATGATATATGATAGAAATTTAGGGTTTAGAGTTTAATATTCAATTTTGGGGTTTAGTTTTTAATTTTAGATTTAATTTTTCATTTTTAGGGTTTAATTTTTCATTTTAGGTTTATATTTTTCATTTTAGGATTTTAGATTTTAGATTTTAAAATTTTTAATTATTTATGATAATATATGTCAGTTATATACGATGATAAATTAAATTAACGAAGGTGTATTCGGACCAATCATGTCTTGCCAGATGTCGAGCAGCTTCCATGCATAACTGCTCGCCAGTCAGGTTCTCGCCAAGTGTCGAGCGGCGGCCATGCACAACCGTCTTGCACGTGCTTCGTTCGTGCGCCCAAGTAACTGCTTTTCTCGGCACTCTTTGCGGCGCCCGGCTCTTAGCCAACATCCATCACGTGCATTGCACATACATCAGAAATAACTGACAATCTCGGCACCAAATGCGGCGCGCGCGTCAATCCGACTCGCCATTGGTTTTCAGCGCGTTGGTCACGTGCGTCACGTGACTAGCTTTCCCCGAAATCCCACTAAGTGTTCCATCGTGCTTGAATGCTTTCGAGCTATTCCGCCCGATGATCGTAAGTGTCGCACAGCGCCGCAAGCCACTCGGCCAATATGCCGAGCGCCTGCGCGCATTGCCTATCCGAGTCCGCCAACCACCCGCAATGTCCGACATGATTCCCTCGCCTTGGCGCAAGGGTCAAATCCCTTGCGCAGTCTAGCCAGTCTCCCGACTCGGTGCCACACCATGCCGGCACCCTTAGACCCATGACACGCCCAGCTGCGTGCCATGGCCGATCCCCTAAATCTAAGGGGGTAATAAACTACCCCCACTTGAAGAGTCCGACGTCCGCGTCGAAAATGGAGTTTCTTTCTCTTTCCTCTTCCAGTATTTTTCAATACGCTTTTTAAATTGCCACATGTCAACACCTTTTTCCCACGTCGCATCCGACTTCGAACCATTAGACCATTGGACTAAGTATTCAGTCCTTTGATTTTTCTTACTCTGCCCAAGCTTCCTATGATCTAGGATTCTCACAACATCCTTGTTATATTGTTGTCGCACGACTGGAGGAGCACGCAACGCTTGCCTCCTCGATTCATCTTCGACGTCTTCATGAAATTTCTTCAGAAAACTAACATGAAATGTAGGGTGTACCTTCAATCTTTCCGGCAATTTCAAACGATAAGCAACAACGCCTATTTTCTTCACAATCTCAAACGGGCCATCGTATTTGGGAATTAGACCCCGATGCACAGCTTTTGCGCTTATCTTTTTCCAGATTTGTGGAGTAAGTTTCAGCAACACTTTCTCCCCAACATTGTACTCGACACTCCGCCTACCCCGATCCGCATTCATCATTCTTTTTTGGGCTTTGGCCAGACTGTCTCTCGCTTCATCAATCAATTCTTGTTTTACCCTCGCAAACCGATATGCTGCGGGACATTTGCCCCCTGTCTTTTGTACCGCAATCTCAAGAGGCATCCCGTCGCCGAGGACTTGTGCAAGTTATAACAAAATTGCGCCAGGTCCAACAATTCAACCCAGTTTTTCTGACTCGGCGTCACGTAATGCCTCAAGTATTCCTCCAACAATTGATTCATCCTTTCAGTCTGTCCATCAGTTTGTGGATGATTCGTCGTCGAGAATTTTAATTCCGTCCCTATCATCTTGAACAAAAAAGTCCAGAACCGCCCAGTGAATCGAGTATCTCTAATCAATGATTATATCTTCTGGGATACCAAAGTACTTGATCATATTCCTGAAAAACAACTCAGCTGCAACTTCTGCAGGGCATGCACTCGGTGCAGCCATAAAGACAGCATACTTCGAAAATTGGTCTACAACAACAAAAATCGACGCCTTAACTTCGACCTTCGGAAAACCTAAAATAAAGTCCATCGAGACGGACTGCCATGCTCTCTCAGGTATCGGCAGGGGCTGCAACAATCCTGCCTCTTTCTTCTTTTCAAGTTTGTCCACTTGACAAACTAAGCAAGTTCGAACGTAAGCCTGAATGTCTTGCTCTATCTTTGGCCAATAATACCGACGAGATAATAAAGCATACATACGATCCATACCTGGATGTCCAGCCCATTAAGGATCGTGAGTTTCTCTCAACAATAGGCGTAGCAGAGGCCCACTTGGGACATAGGCCTTCGCCCCCTTCGCAAACAATAATCCGTCATCTAGCCAATATTTCCGCACAAGACCATCTTTAACTTGTTCCACTAGTTCTTGATAAGTTTCGTCATTTTTAGAAGCTTCTTGAATTTTATCAATCAGATCCGACTCCACAAGCATCAAAGTCGTCACGTACTCAGTCACCTTCCGACTTAGGGCATCAGCAACGTTGTTATGTATGTCCGGTCGGTGCACCCAATCAAAGTCAAATTCCCCCAAATACTCTTGCCAACGAGCATGCTTCGGTGATAGCTTTTTCCGTGTTTTGAAATAAGTGTTGGCAATGTTATCCTCACAACCGTGAACTTTGTGCCCAGCAAGTAGTGTTTCCACGCTTCCAAGCAATGAATCACAGCTGTCATTTCTTTTTCATGAGTGTTGTAATGTATTTCCGCATCTTTAATCTTTCTGCTCTCAAAAGCAATGGGGTGTTTTTCGTACACTAACACCCCGCCAATGGCTCGATCCGACGCATCAACCTGCACCTCAAATGGTAACTCAAAGTCAGGCAACCTTAAAACAGGCTCCGAAGAGATGGATTTCTTCAAGCCCTCAAATGCATCCCTACACTTCTCTGTCCATTCCCACTTCTTTTCCTTCTTCAATAATTCGTTCAATGGACTCGCAATCTTTGAGTACCCCTTTATGAACCTGCGGTAATAATTTGCCAAACCCAAAAACGAACGCAACTCAGTTACTTTCGAAGGAGCCTGTCAGTCAACCACGGCTTGCACCTTCTTCCCATCCATCATGATTCGTCCCTGGATAATGATATGGCCAAGAAACGTGATTTGCTCGCGACAGAATCACACTTCTCTTTCTTCGCAAACAGTTTATACTCTCTTAATTACTGAAAAACCTATCTCATGTGATTCACGTGGTCCTCCAAGGACTCAATATACACAACAATGTCATCTAAATAGACAACAACAAATCGATCTAGGAACTCGTATAATACATCATTCATTAATTTACAAAACGTTGCTGGTGCATTCATTAAGCCTAAGGGCATCACCAAGAATTCATACGAACCATACCTTGTCACGCACGTGGTCTTTGCCTCATCGCCAGGGGCAATCCTCACTTGCCAATAGCCCGCCCTCAGATCAATTTTCGTGTAGTACCGTGCCTTCGTAAGTTTGTCAAACAAGTCGAGCACATTAGGGATCGGATACTTGTTTTTAATCGTCACCTTGTTCAGTGCTCTATAGTCCACACACATCCGCATTGATCCATCAGCTTTCTTCTGAAACAACATTGGGGAACCGTAAGGAGCCTTAGAAGCTGGATCATCCCAGCTTCCAACAGTTCATTCAATTGCTTTCGCAACTCCGCCAATTCCGATGGTCCCATCCTATAAGGAGGTTGAGATGGGGGTTTTATACCTGCTTTCAGTTCGATTGAGTGATCAATTGCCCTTCGCGGTGGCAATTCTTTCGGCAGCTCGGGCGGCATCACATCTTCGAACTCCATCAACAAACTTGCGACATCATCTGGCACATCCTCATAAACGTCGGGTTTGATCTCAACAAGGGCCGTCAGATAGGTAACTTGGCCTTGTTTTAAACCTGCCTTCAGTTGTAATGCATAGATCATTCCCGACTCTCCGACCGTTCATTCTACGTCATACATGCCCCGCACAAAGGACGGCGATTCCTCATCCCCAATAAGTATCCCGCCCAGATAAGGCATCACTGCGCACTTAGCCATCACAAGGAACTCAGTTCCTAGAATCACATCAAAATCATCAAGCGTTATCACTGACATCAAGCAACGTCCCTTCCACATGCCCATTTTTAGATCCACATCAGCAACACCCTTCACTAGTTTCGCTTCAGAATTCGCCGCCTTTATCCGACGACTATTTGGTTGGACAGTTAGTCCCAAGTTCCCAATCATCCTGCCAGACACAAAGTTGTGAGATGCCCCTGAATCAATCATCGCCAAGATGTTTCGGCCATTCACAACAACTTTCACAAACATCAATCCACGTTTAGCTTCTTTCTCCTCCATTGCATTAATCAATTGCAAAGGATTCACACGAGACAGTCCAGCTTCCTTCGATCCCACGCTTGAGTCCTCAACAAGGGCATTGAGTTTCCCTCGTTTAGGACAGTCCCGCATCCGATGGTCACCGCCGCACAAGTAACAGCCCTTGTTTGTTTTATCGATAACAAGGGGCCTGGAAAATTCCAGGGTCTAAGGGGGTCTTTGTTACCCCTTTAAATTTAGGGGATCGGACATGGCGCGCAGCTGGGCGTGTCATGGGCCTAAGGGTGTCAGCATGGTGTGGCGCCGAGTCGGGAGACTGGCTAGACTGTGCAAGGGATTTGACCCTTGTGCCAAGGCGAGGGAATCATGTCGGACATTGTGGGCGGTTGGCGGACTCGGATAGGCAATGCGCGCAGGCGCTCGGCATATTGGTCGAGTGGCTTGCGGCGCTGTGCGACACTTACGATCATCGGGCGGAATAGCTCGGAAGCATTCGAGCACGATGGAACACTTAGTGAGATTTTTAGGGAAGCTAGTCACGTGACGCACGTGACCAACGTGCTGAAAACCAATGGCGAGTGGGATTAACGTGCGTGCCGCATTTGGTGCCGAGATTGTCAGTTATTTCTGTTGCATGTGCAATGCACGTTATGGATGTTGGCTAAGAGCCGGGCGCCGCAAAGAGTGCCGAGAAAAGCAATTACTTGGGCGCACGGACGAAGCACGTGCAAGACGGTTGTGCATGGCCGTCGCTCGACACTTGGCGAGAACCTGACTGGTGAGCAGTTATGCATGGAAGTTGCTCGACATCTGGCAAGACATGATTGGTCCGAATATTCCTTGCGGTTGGGGGATGTCCTCCGCATAACTTAGGCTATAAATAGTGCCATTAGTAGCACGCTCGCGCATGAGATATTTGCGCGAGCTTTAGGCATTATCCATTGTATTTAAATTGAGGAATAAATATAAAGGTTGGGCATTGCCCGTATGTGCTGTGTGTTGCCTTTCTTTTACGTATTGTGCTGCTTACGTATTTTACCTTTGGCTTGCTTGCGTATTTTGTTGAGTGCACTAACATATCTAAACACGGGTGATTGTGCGAAAGTTGGCTGACTAGTTTTGTGCAGGAACCAGGCCGCATGACGGTGAGAAGTTGCTAAAAGTTTGTGGGCAAAACTTAACCGTGTGACAAGCCAAATCCAAAAACGAACGCAACTCGGTTACTTTCGAAGGAGCCTGTCAGTCAACCACGGCTTGCACCTTCTTCCCATCCATCATGATTCGTCCCTGGATAATGATATGGCGAAGAAACGTGATTTGCTCGCGACAGAATTCACACTTCTCTTTCTTCGCAAACAGTTTGTACTCTCTTAATTACTGAAAAACCTATCTCATGTGATTCACGTGGTCCTCCAAGGACTCACTATACACAACAATGTCATCTAAATAGACAACAACAAATCGATCTAGAAACTCGTATAATACATCGTTCATTAATTTATAAAACGTTGCTGGGGCATTCGTTAAGCCAAAGGGCATCACCAAAAATTCATACGAACCATACCTTGTCACGCACGTGGTCTTTGCCTCATCGCCAGGGGCAATCCGCACTTGCCAATAGCCCGCCCTCAGATCGATTCTCGTGTAGTACCGTGCCTTCGTAAGTTTGTCAAACAAGTCGAGCACATTAGGGATCGGATACTTGTTTTTAATCGTCACCTTATTCAGTACTCTATAGTCCACACACATCCGCATTGATCCATCAGTTTTCTTCTGAAACAGCACTGGGGAACCGTAAGGAGACTTAGAAGGCTGGATCATCCCAGCTTCCAACAGTTCATTTAGTTGTTTTCGCAACTCCATCAATTCCGATGGTCCCATCCTATAAGGGGGTTGAGATGGGGGTTTTGTACCTGCTTTCAGTTCGATCGAGTGATCAATTGCCCTTCGCGGTGGCAATTCTTTCGGCAGCTCGGGCGGCACCACATCCTCGAACTCCGTCAACAAACTTGCGACATAGTCTGGCACATCCTCATAAACGTCGGGTTTGATCTCAACAAGGGCCGTCAGATAGGTAACTTGGCCTTGTTTTAAACCTGCCTTCAGTTGTAATGCATAGATCATTCCCGACTCTCCGACCGTTCATTCTACGTCATACATGCCCCGCACAAAGGACGGCGATTCCTCATCCCCAATAAGTATCCCGCCCAGATAAGGCATCACTGCGCACTTAGCCATCACAAGGAACTCAGTTCCTAGAATCACATCAAAATCATCAAGTGTTATCACTGACATCAAGCAACGTCCCTTCCACGTGCCCATTTTTAGATCCACATCAGCAACACCCTTCACTGGTCTCGCTTCAGAATTCGCCGCCTTTATCTGACGACTATTTGGTTGGACAGTTAGTCCCAAGTTCCCAATCATCCTGTCTGACACAAAGTTGTGAGATGCCCCTGAATCAATCATCGTCAAGATGTTTCGGCCATTCACAACAACTTTCACAAACATCAATCCCCGTTTAGCTTCTTTCTCCTCCATTGCATTAATCAACTGCAAAGGATTCACACGAGACGGTCCAGCTTCGTTCGATCCCACGCTTGAGTCCTCAACAAGGGCATTGAGTTTTCCTCGTTTAGGACAGTCCCGCATCCGGTGGTCACCGCCGCACAAGTAACAACCCTTGTTTGTTTTATCGATAACAAGGGGGCTGGAAAATTCCTGGGTCTTTGTTTTCACCTCCGTGTATTTCTTCTTTTTGAATTTTCCATCCTTCCCGAACTTGGTTGACTTTCCCTTGTCCTTCGCCACATCCTTAGTATTTCGAGTAGGGTCCGGGGCTCCAACAACACGATAATCAACCAACCTGTCTGCAGCAGCAATAGCCGATGGTAAATCTTTGATCCCTTGCCGACGTAACTCGGCTTGTGCCCAAGCCTGCAATCCCACCATAAAGTTATACAACTTATCCTCATCGGACATGTCCCTGATGCCCAACATCAGCGAACTGAATTCTTTCACATATTCACGAACCGATCCCACATGCTTCAGCATTCGGAGATTATCCTGTGCAAGCCATGCCGTGTTGCACGGGAGGAATTGATCTTTCAACTCCTCTTTCAACTGATCCCACGAATCGATTGGCTCACGCGCGGCACTAGCGACATCAAACAGCCGCGTGCGCCACCATAGCTTCGCATCACCACACAAATACATACTAGTGATCGAAACTTTTTCTTCGTCTGGAATATGTGCAGCCTTGAAGTAATTTTCCATATCCCATAAGAAATTTTCCAGTTCCTTGGCGTTTCGCTCACCGCCAAAGGCTTTTGGTTCGGGTACCCTCACTTTAGACGACGCAGAGCGTGCATCTCCTTGTCCGACGCTGAAGGATTTCTTCAACAAGTTTAAATCCGTCTTCAGTATGTCCCACTTGATTTCGACCGCGTCCGTTATGGACTCGGCCTGTTCAGTAACCGTCAATAATCGTGCCTCCATGAAACTAGGCATATCATCGAGAGATCGTTGCAGACTCTCGAGATGTAAAAACACCGGCTTCTCCAACGGCGTCGTATATCAGAACCACAAGATGGCTCTGATACCCTCACTCGATCCAGCAGCGGAACTCGTTCTCCCATCACGAACGTATCGTATATCAGAACCACAAGATGGCTCTGATACCACTTGTCACACAGTTAAGTTTTGCCCACAAATTTTTAGCAACTTCTCACCGTCGTGCGGCCTGGTTCCTGCACAAAACCAGTCAGCCAACTTTCGCAAAATCACTCGTGTTTAGATATGTTAGTGCACTCAACAAAATACGCAAGCAAGCCAAAGGTAAAATACGTAAGCAGCACAATACGTAAAAGAAAAGCAACACAGCACATACGGACAATGCCCAACCTTTATATTTATTCCTCAATTTCAATACAAAAGATAATACCTAAAGCTCGAGCAAACATACCACCAAACTTTTATTCAAACTTGAATCAGAAGTGCAAATAATTCCACATGTCCGCCTTTGACCACTGGTCCAATACTTCCAAGACTTGAGAAACCTTGGAACTGGAGCAGTCAGTGTTGTCTTTGTCTATAAATAATATTGTTTTGTGTTTGTGTTTGTCTTTGTCTTTGTCTATATATAATATTGTTTTGTGTATTAACACTGCTATTTTAATCTAGAAAAAATATTGCAACATGTATTTGTATCATTTTTACACTTCACATTCTATTATTTCTTTGGTTGTAATTAACAACCACAGTTAGCAACCTCCGGTAGGCCGGAACGAGAATACTCCACGAATATTACTTCATATGCAGTACACACCCTTTATATAAGGTTTTTTTTGTGTTTTTTTTTGTCCTTTTCAATTATTTCTCATTTTTCTCCAATTTCTTCTTTTATCTAAGTTTTGAAAGTGAAGAACTAAAAGAGAAAAAGTGCTTTTATGAAAAAGGTGTGCTATAATCTACTGCTCTTACGCAAAACAAAATAAAAAAAAAATGACACAACAATTGAAATTGTGTTCTCACAACAATTTTTACAGATCTTTCTAGATTTGGGTTTACCCAAAAATAAAAATAAAAAATCAAGCCAAGATTGTAATCAAGTCACCATCATACACAAATGGAAATGCTGGATTGTCAGGCATTTGCTTGGGCTGGCGGTGATGCATCTGAGCTTGAAGTCGCAAGAAAGTGGGATTGAAGGTCGACGACATTAGAGGGGTGAAAGCTTTTTACAAATCTCAATTTCAGTTTGCATGGTTTTTAGATGATGAGAGTTTTTTAGGGTTAAAAGAAAATTAAAATTAACTTCAATGAACAAAAAGACACTTACTCACCCCAAATCTTTATAAAAGTGGTGTGTTCTGCATATGACGGAATATTTGTGGAATTTTTGCTAAATACAAATTGCATATAGTTGGAGTGGTTAATTAAAATGAAAACACAATAGGTTGCAAAGCAAAAAAACGTACTAGCATAGATTGCAAATAATATTTTTTTCTTTAATCTATACTAACACCAAGAAATTTACAAAGCATAAAACAGATAATACCAAAAACAATTCAAACAAAAAGAAATTAGGATTTTTAATAAAACAAAAAGGAAATAAAAGAGTCTCAAAATCAAATTTCGATTTGAACCCAGCATCCATCTCTGAGGATAATCTAGATCCAGTTATCGACAACAAATTCTCTGATTGATTATCCGACACCAGAAATTGAAACAATAACCCACACCCACGTCAAACCAATCGAGCCTGAGCTCTCGTGGATTGTAGACTGATTCGGATTGGAGATTATGGATTTTGTTTTGAGAAAATGACTTGGGGGGTTTTTCTTCTTTATTTGTATTAGACATTAGATTTTTGTTGGGGCAGGGAAAGGGATTGAATATTTCTTCTGATTTTTCCTATAAAATAAAATCATGTTCATCCATTTGTGTGATATTATATTATATATATTGGAACCTAAGTTCGCACATTCTCGTTTGAACACATTCCGCACCTAGGTACTGGTCACAGATTACGTTCGTATAAAGATTTCTATAACCTTACAACCTAAGTATGTTATCTCAAGCTACTGAGTCCTGATAACTCAAAATATAAATTAAAATTGAAGTTAAATTTTCAGTGCTAAAATTTAGGCCAACATTTCAAACTGAAAAAGGCCCCAGTACCCCCAACTTCTGAATAAACTAAGAAATCGAACAAACCAAAGCAGAATCACTCTTTACAAAATGTTTCTCAGAACCACAAAAGGGTCTCCAAAACCTCACTCATTCCAATTCTAAAGCCGCCAATCAAATGCTGCGTCTTCTATTGAAACGAGGTCCCCATGTCCTCTGCAAACACAACCCCTCACATACAAAACCCTAGAGCCCATTCGACGGTCGAAACACCGTGTATCCATTCACGCCAACACTAGGGTGTTGATACTCGGCCAAACGGTACAGATCATTATCACCCGCGTTCCTATAGCTCATAAATGCCACATCAGCACCACCCATCTGCCACTGGCCAGGAGGCACCGAACCATCAATCAGACCATTGGCATATGGCAGCGGGCCCGCCTGTGGGACCATATTCGGGCGGGTATCATAAACATAACTATGTTGAAACCCATCTTCACGGTAACTATGTGTCCTCTCAAACCTGCACGAGCCTGTCGGCGGGCCCAGCCCACTAGGGTCGCCGGGGAAGCTAGCTTGCCGGCCCAAATAATGAGGCCCGTCACCGAAACCTTGATTATAGCCCGCGTTCGGTACAGATAGGTTTCCAATCCCGTGCTCATCATCGAGCAAATCGTTGATGATGTCTAAATGAGGAAACTCGTCGGGCAACAAATGGCTCTGACGACCGGAGATGCACACGGGGAACCCAGACGGGGTGTGATCCTGTGCTCTGCGGCGCACCGAATTGTACAAATCGAAACTCTGCATGTCGTTGATCAGCGAGGCCCGATCGACGGGCAAGTCCCTCTGAGGTGGGGACTCAATCCACAGAGGCCCGTTCGGGAGCACGTCGCGGTGATGGTTCACCATCCCGAACGAGAAACTCGGGGTCGATACAAGGGGAGCAGGAGCCTGCGAGTACGGAAATGACATATTTACTCCCGAGCTAGTAAGGACATGGCTACCCACAGTTGCGTTACGGTAGGACTGCGGGGGGTGACTCTGCACGGCGGATGCGGTAGGGGGTTCGGGTCCCAGCCGACCGACAGAACTCGCCGATCGTGGCAAGATAGGTGGTGTTTGGGCCGTGGAGACCACGGACACAGCAGGGATAGAGGCGGGGATTAGAGGGGCACTCAAGGGTCTCGACATAGCAGGGATCGACGGCTTTGAGGTCTTATCATCGGTCGTCTTCGCCGCGTGCAGTGTTGAAGGTTTTAGAGTTGCGGGCTTCAGCGTGTTTTCGAGTGAGTTTGCTGGACGCGGTGATTTATCAGCTTGTTTGTTATAGCTCTCGGAAGATGGTTTCTTAGCCATGAGATGATCGTTTGCGGTGTTATCCTTCGATTCCAGCTTTGGAAGCGGAATAGTTGGGATGTTTTTCAACGGGCTTCTGGGTAGGGATATTGCACAAGATACCCTATCCCGAGATATTTCAACGTTTACATTTTTGGCAACGGGATTTTTCGGCAAGGAGACAGTTTCTTCCTCCTATGAAGCAAAATAAAATAAAATATAGTTTTTAGAGATCATAGAGAACTGAAATCGCCCCTCTGACATGGTGAACGCAAATTTCTCAATTAATCAAAAAAAAAATATTGATAATAAAAGTATAAGAATGTTACAATGATTTTTTTCATACAACGAAGGATTTTTAATCACATTCAAAAAAAAAACTTTTTAAAATTACAGATTCCCCTTGAAGGTCAATTTCTAAAATTAGAAACATATGTTAGGGTGGTACTTGTAATTTTTGAAAGATAATTTGACTTTTCAATTAGGCTAGTATTCGTAATTACCCCTAAACTAGTATCAAAGGTTGAATGGAATTGGACAGAACACAACCAACATCATGCTGAAAACGCAATGTAACACATATTTTTTTGTCTCTCCGCACATTTTCGTGTGATATAATGAATTTCAAGAAAGAAGAAAATTACCTTCCGTACATGTTTCTCAGCTCCATTCACCGTCCTATCAGCAACCTGAGATAGAGATTCAACAGCCTTGGCACTTCGAGATGCGTCAGTAGGGTGCCCTCGATCCAACACGGCTTTAGACGGCTGGCTATGTTCTGCATTAACGCAATCAGCCTGGTCAGAAGTCACTTTGCTTTGATGGTTACTCCCTCTGAAAAATTGAAGAGATGTGCTCGTCACATTTACCATTAAATTATAATAATTACAAAAGCTACACCCAACATTCGGCCTCATTTAAAAAAAAAGTAAATGAACTAAATTATCTTTCAAAAATACATATACCACCTTAACGTTTGAATTTTCCAAACAAATACACCCCCCACCCCCCAATTGATTTGTAAATATTCATAAAAATAGCCCGGCCCGGCTCATTTTCAACTAATTTCTTAATTATGGGCCAGGCTTGGGATTCAAAATCAGCAGGCCAAAGAAACACTGGCCCAGCCCGGAGTAGGGGGAACCACTACCTGCCAGGAGGTTTTTGGTTTTTATTGTAGCGGGAATTGCCTCTGTGGGACCCATTTATCGCAACAAAAGGAACTGAGTCGGAGGAACAAGTGGAAGAGCTGTCATCCACAACAGACGAAGTTCTCTCTTCCGTCCCGTTCTGCATGCTCGAAAGCCCACTGACCCCACTGCTACTTGCTTCCGTCGGAGGATGCACTTCGGAGGCATCCGTGTCCCAGTTGACAGGACTCGCGTCTCTGTCTTCTGAATCTGGCAAAAGTATTTCAGGAACACACTCTACGGAATCAGACACATCCGAAACATCCTCGACAGCATCGAATTTCTTGAGTATTGTTTCTGGCTCGGCAGCCGAAAATTCTTTTCCCTCGGCAGTGTGAATATCTAACTCGATCTTGCCTAGCGTGATACTGCTATTCTTGTCGTCCCTTCCCTTGTCTTTTCCCTTGCGATTGTTGCGTTTCTGTTTGGCCTGAAAATATAAATTGGATGATACTCCGTGTATGTTACAAAATAAAACATTGAAATATTACAGTAGGTAAATAAGAGGCACACTCGTGTCACGCAGCCTCTCTATTGCCTAGTCTAAAGTTAATTCAGAACGGTTGGGCTGGTCCCCTAAAACTAAATTTAAAATATAAAAAATAAAAAATAAAAAACTTAAAATCCTAATAGAAGAAGAACATAAAAACCCTTAAAAACTGGAAACTCCCAAGAAAAACTAAAATAGAACCGTAAGAAAACCTGAAATTTGGACCTGCCCAACGGAATGTACTCCGTTAGGCAGGTGTGCAAAAGTTTTATCTGTAAATAAACAATGACAAACCTGCTTCTTTTTAGATTTCTTTTCCTTATCCACCGCACCACGCCTGGCTTTCTGCTCGATCTCGGCAAGCCAAGCTGCCTCCTCTTCACGTATGAGCTCTTCTTGTCTCTTTAAAGCAACAGCCTCTTGGTATGCAACTTCAATTTTACTGCAGTGACAGCAAAAATTAATAATAATAATAATAATAATAATAATAATAAATAAAAATAAAGAGTACTAACTCTTTTTTGATAATGCTGATCATTTTTCAAAATAAAAATACAATGCACACACATAACGAAAAGAATAAAATATTGCACAACATAAAGTTAACAACCATGCTTTGAGCAAAAAAGGAAGCAGAACAGAAACGAATAAAAATATATTTTATTCAAGAGCTTCAAGTAGAAAAGGGAAGACTAGACTGACAAATTCAATAACAAAATCGCCTACAATGTTCTATCAAAGAAATTACCTGAAAATATGGGCTAAAATGAATATCTCAATAGTACGTCGACCCAATTCAGTAAGTCGCCTCTCATCACGTTCGATCGAATCTTTGTTAAACTCCTCTCCTAAAGACCCATCCTAAAAATAAATAATCTCAGAATCAGAATTTAGACGCACATTGCAGCAAATAAATTCCAACAAGGCAGATTAGGTATTGTTTCATTTTCACAATAATAAAATTCAATAATATATTAATTAAAAAGATGAATGATGGCTGCAATTCGGGAAAAGCATTAGTTTCATATCGTGCTCCTCACTTTTGTACGATTTTGTGGGCCCTTCTCGTCCTTCGGAGGCAAAGGTTCCATAGCAGCTCTCTCAAGCAATGTCAACACATCATCAACCAACAAAAATGAATCTTTCTCCATTTTTACAATAGCAATGGGTAATTCTTCAGCTTCCAAATGCTTGTCCTTGATCTTTTTACCCTTGTGCTGGCCTTCAAGGGCCTTAAGACCACTGTATAGTGAGTCCATGACAAGGGTAGATGTGACTTCTTTTTCTATGAAAAAATGCTTCACAAGTACTTTCAGAATTGACTCGGTTTTTTCTCGAGACATGCGACGCCTGGAATTTTGGTCCATACCCAGCCAGAATGCACGGAAGCTGAAAATTCACTCCAACAAATATCTGATATTAGAATGGTCCCAATAAAATAAAAACAAACTATGTTCAAAGAATCGTGTATCAAAGGTGTGAGACATCAACTTTGGATGAGGATTTTTGAGGTTTCGAAAGTTGGAGGATGTAAAATTGAAAGTACAAATGAATAGTAAATTTCTTGTTTGTTTGGGGGTTTATAATGTTACTGTAGCAGGTCAAATGTCAAATTTTTTTGTATAATCAAAATTTCAAATCACCGCAACTTTTTTGTTTCTGGTCTATTTTAGATGAATAATATATCAAATCAATCCTCTCTCCGAGATCTACAATTTGACACCCAAAATGTATATATAAAAATAAAATTACATATTCGAAAAGTTTGTTTTAAAAAGAAAATGAATGTTGTATTTCTTTAAAATTTAAATTAAATAGGTGCAGTTTTGGGTTATGATTTAAAAACCTTGGCAAGTAGAAACAAAAATCCAAATCCGGGTTTCAAAAGCCCTCAACTAAGCATAGCCTAAACGTACAAGCGATGATTGAGATGTTAAAACTGCAAGTAATGGCTAAAACCGGATTTCTAAAGCACTAAATCTAGTTTTTTGGTTTCCAAAAAGACTTTCTAGGACATAAATTGCTGTTCAAAAAAAAAAAGGCCGAAAGGATGGCAATAACCTGTTGTCTGAGAAACAAGGAAAATGAAACCAATAAAATTAGACAAAAGTGCAAAAATACCTGGACCATCTAGTTTTATCATCTATTAGCTTCCCAAGTTTGGCACGTCGCTCTTCCACAAAACGCCGGCAAATTTGTTCCACGTTTGTCAAATAGACTCGCACAAGTTCCCTTCTGTACTGACAGTCGAGACAACGGAATGGTCGGTCTGCTCTTTCCCTGCAAAACAATCTTTAATGTTTAAATTTCGAAAGAAAAAAAAGTGATGTTTCCAGGTGAAAATATAAATTCTATGGCAAACTCAAGTTATATAAAGAGTACCTTATAACTTGCACTTGAGCTTTAATAATCAAAGTATCGGAATCAATAAATCCATCCAACACCTTAGATAGCTCCATAAATTTCTTCCATCCCCAGTCATGCTCCTTTTTCCAGAAACGGTGTAATGTGTCTGCAGGTTTACAAAAACATGTCAAGCTCGGTCGTAAGATAGGAATTATGGATGAAACTCAAATCGCAGAAGACCAAATAATGATAATAGCAATTGAACATCAACCAGAATATTTTGACTTTTTAGGATCTTTGTTCACCACAGCAATAGTGAATTGCGCAAAATGACTCCACCCTGTCATAAAAGAAGAAAAAACAATTTTAACATTTATATTTAATATTTTCATGATGAATGATAGCCCCGTACAATGTTATCCTACCTGGCAGAAGCTTGTCATGATTGGCAACGCAAAGAAACAAAGAGAGGTGATTGCAGACATCACACCCTTGAGGGTAAATTAGAATATACCTATAAAACCACAGTTTCAATTTGATCAATTTTTAACAGGAACTTATCAAACTGATTACTTCATTACCTACCATATGCAATAGACATCATCCAGAAAACCCAAGGCATTCTTAAATACTGACACAGATAAACAAAATTGTTTAAGCAAATTCGATACTAGCAATTTTCTATGATACTGGTGATTAAAATAAATAAATGAAATTCTAGCATAATATGAGAAGCATAAGCATCAAAAATTAAATAAGGGAGATGGTGATTATATTTGGGCAGAAAAATACATAGAACAAAATATTAGCAGATCATACCATTTATAGCCTCCAACCTCAAATGCATTGCTCTTAAGTTCTCTTTTGTTAATTTGTGAGAACTTATCAATCTTCCATGTATACTTTCCATACAACTCTGAAGGTTTCATTGCTGCAACATAATAATATCAAAAATAAAATAAAATGAAAAGCAATGCCGGTGACAATATAGCTTGACCCTATTGATAAGCAACTATGTATGTCCACCATCAAGAAGGCAAGAAAGTGAAACAGAATTCATGAGAACAAATCAAATTAATAATTATAATTTAGAGGCAAAATCCTATCACGCAGCCTAAACGTTAGGTCCCCCAAAACTAGATTTTAAAATTAAAAATATTTTTAAAAAATACCAATAAATAGAAAACCCTAAAAAAATAAACTAACTAAAAAGAGAACCATAAGAAAATGAAAAAAAATAAAACCTATAAAAAAAAACTAATAATCTGGAAATCCTAAAAAAAAAACTAAATAAGTAACTAAAAGAAGAACCCTAAAAACTAAAAAGAATAAAAAATAAGAAACTGAAATTAGAGACCAGCCTAGCGGAATGTACTCCGTTAGGCAGGTGTACACAAGTTTATGTCTATAATTTAAAATTGATCCAGGATAGATAATAACAATGACGCAAACCCTTTCCAAATAAAACCATGGTACTCCGTGCTCTTCAATAATCTCGTACTTCTACTTCTGTATCAATTTTTTCATTATCTCACAGATCTGTGGAACGTCTTCTTTATTAATTACCCATCTTCCATTACATGGTAACTAGAATTCTAATATGGTTAAACATAATAAATAGATATCGACAGGTGTCTAATACGTTATCACACGATACAAAATCACAGATATACCACGTGTCACGTAATCATTAGTAAAAGTACAAATGTCACACCTCCGCCAACGTCATCGTCACTGTCCCAATAAGGCGGAGAAGTCGATGGTGTCTCGTTCTCGACTTGCTCGGACGACCTCCATTCTACCAATGCTTCGCTAGCCTGGCACCTCTGATCGCTTGAAACACCTTCGGTCGATCTTTCAACGCTAGATTCCCCAGTTGCGACCCCAGCCATGTCCACCACTACTCTGAAATATATTTCAACAACGTGCATTGTTCAAAAAATGTATCTAAAAGAAAGGCATTGTGCTGATGAAGTAATTTTCTATATCCATTCGAGCAGGCAAATAACAAAAAGTAAGATTGGCAAACAAAGATCATAATACCAATTGAAAGATTTAAACAAACCCAATCTCTCAAAAACCCACGTCAGGTTTCTGAAATCACAAAATACCATTAAACCCTAATCCCTATACCCCTGGATTAATTATAAGAAATGATTTATCGATTAAAACCTGAAACTAAAACTCGCTTGTCAGAATAAATACCAATTCGGTAAGACCTGGACTTAAGCAATCAAGGAAAATCAATTGATTATTCGGCTAGGAATTGTAAAAAGCAATCAAACTACAAACCCGAAATAGATTATCATTTATGTCCAAAAATACCCCCATTCCTAACGCAAACCCTAATTCATAAAACCCAATTAAAAATATTTAAAAGAATAAAAAAACGAATCATGAAATAAGCATCACGAGAAAATAAAAAGGCAAAGAAAAAATGAATTCAATTCAGATCGAAGCACAGGAAGTGAACAGACCCTTAGGATATTTTTGCAAAGAGAATGAAGCTTTGTTGAATTAGCGAATAAGAAGTAAGCTAAGAGAGGGATTTGGGAAGAAAAGAAAAAATGGAGAGTATAGCAACAAGCAGCAGAGGCGGACATAAGCATTTACCTAAATTCATTTCTTATTTATATAATTTCCGGTGTGCCTATCTATAATACGACGTCAAATTGGTAATAAATCCCCAAACTTATTTTCGGCACGACCCCAAGAAAAACTCTAAATTACGTGGCGATACAGAAATTCTGAACCTCCCGGTCCCTTACCTAAATGAAAATCCCAACGTGCCCCTGGACTCTTTATATAATCCCTCATTTGTCATTTGTTCAATACTTCCACCTCCCACAAAAATAGTTCAATATTCCATTTTCGTCCGTTCCAAAAAGATAGTCAAGTTATTATATTTAACATATCATTAAATTTTCATTTCCATATATACCCTTAATTAATATTCTTGAAATACTAGTTTTCTACATGGTAAATTGAAAATTGATGATTACAATGTAAAATCTCACTATTCCGATAACAAATATACTAATTCCAATACTGATTTCTATAAGTATTAATTGGCATTAATAAATTTAAGAAGTATATAATTAAAAAATACCAACTAAATTAATGACTTAACTATATAAACTACTCAATTCTTAATCTGTTTGAAATCAACCGTAGGACTATTATTTTGAGACGAGGGAGTATGTAACTTATGAAATTGTTCCACACCGATTTAATAAGATAAAGAGAGCTCATTTTTATAAATTTAGTGATCTACCCTCTATTATCCATTCATTTTAGAATGGAACATCACTTGCAATCATCGACTCTTTTGGCAATTTTAGTAGTATGTGAATGGTCTCCCTCCCCCGATTTTTGATTCTAGTGGGCTTCATAGGATGGGTTTCATTTTTTCAATTGATGAGTTCAAAATAATTAAATATTTAATATCAATTAATTGATGACCGATTATGGTATAAATATAATGCTAAATTTGTCACTAGAGATGGATGTAAAAGAAAACTTTTTTTCCAATCATACATCTTCAAATGTGTATATTAAGCAATTTTATTATTTAAATAATTATTTGTACTTTTTCTTATCATCAAATATTATCACTTCATCACTCTTATAATCCAAGTGCCTCGTTTGGGCGGGCAACTGCTTGTACCGCACCCAGAGAGTTCGGCTCAACTTGCACCAGAGAAGAATTCCACGTCTTTGCAAATTTAAATCTCTCTTTTATCGCAAGGAGTTCTCATTCCAAAATGGAGTTCACTCTTTTACAATTCTTACCGAACGGCATAAACGTCATTGCATTTGGATCTCAAGAATTTCTCTAATTGCATATTTATCTCTTTGTCAATTCTAACTAGCATCCACGTTTAGTCGCCAAGAATTTTCAGAGCTTTCCTGTCTACTCATTGAAATTATTTCGTGCAACTTACTCGGTCGACAAAGCAAAAACGCATTCGTTTGCTTAAAAACTGAGAGATAATTCTCAAAACCTTTCAGAGAATGTCTGACCTCTTCAACACTAGTCGCGCCATGTTATCGGCGTTGTCATTCAGTTCACCACCCCAAGTTTCCATACCAAGATTATCAATTTCGCCCTCTCGACATGAATCTGCAGCCAAATGCATAAGTCCACAGAGTTGTTTGATTTGCACGTTGTAATAATGTGGGAAATTTGGAAATTTTCCACCATCTTCCGGCAAAGTACCAATGAAACAATGAATGCACCATTGAATTTGCACTAACAACAGCAACTAGTGGTCGGAACATGTTAACGAGGGAGATTCAACTCGGTTGGAATAATGTCAAGTGAAAGTCACCACCAAAAAAGCTTAAATTTTGGGGGAATTCACTATTTTCAAAGAAAACGCCACCATAAAAAAATGGGCTAATTATGAATGCGGCGAGGAGAAAACTCCAATGACGTATTTATACCCATCCCGTGCTGAGTAGTTTCCTTTATTATTGAAGTATCAAATTCGGGAGTCAAGACGCCAAGTATGGGGAATCACAACCACTATTCTATTACGCACACATCGAGTAAAATCTCAAACTTGAATCAATAGTCAATAGTAGAGTTGACAAATAGGCGGATCAAGCTAGTGGGTCTTGAATTCGCCGTGTCAATGTTGAGAATCAAATGTTGAGTTCGTCATGCGAGATTTATTGAACTATCATTTTCCTTTGCCCAACCCAATCCAAACTCCAATTTTGTGCATAAATTGAACTGGGCCACTCGGGTTATAGACCAAATCAAAATAGGGCTGATCTATTTTTATCACATATAAATATAGTGCCATCAAGACACATTCTTGAGTCAGCTGGGCCACTCTATGTTCTAAAACTTCCACTAAATAGCCAGTGAAGTGTCAATATGCCACGGACTCGTAAAAATTATGTAAAGTGAAATGTGAATTGAGACATTTCACGTTAAAATTCATCTCTCTATTAGACAAATGTGTGAATGTAGACATAACAATAGAGCAAAATTGAACTTGGGCTCATCCCAATGCTAACTTGCTTGAAGCATAGGTTTTGCCAATGGATTTGAAATGGGCCCTAAGTTTTAAATCTCAACCCGGTCGGTTTCATTGTATTTTTAACATTTGTGTATGTTTGTGTGTATATATATCTCGCATAATATGCGGGTGTTAAATTAGTATATATATATCAACCCTATTATACTAATTGCGTTGCCTAACCTATTTTGTCGCTTTATCGTTACTATATATGACACGTGTTGCGCTCTTCTTACTTTGTTTCTGACGTGTTACGCCATAGTTTTGACAAATCATTAAACCAAAATATAAACTGAGTGTGTTTTTTTTATAGGACGGGCTTATTCTCTTCAAAAACCCTAATGAATTTTCAGTCTACTGCAACGGGATTACACAAAAACAACATAATTCGAGTAATATACAAATCATTCAATAATCACCTAGTTCAAACTATGAATTGGGATTTTCCAAGATTTACTCGAAAACAAGACATCGAACTCACATAATAAATAACACATACAAAAACAAAACAAAATAAAAAAATCACCGTGCATATGAGCAAGGGTTTCCCAATCTTCACTCGAAATATAATTTGCTACTGACCTTTGTCAGCCACCGCCTTATTCATCCCATTACGCAATATCCTTGATTGTTTATTCTTTGTCAGAAAGGAACTGATACTCTCTAAATTTTGTTTTCTCTTGATTTTCAAAGATTCGAGAAATTAAGGATTGGGGTGGTGAATGATAATTGTTGTACAAGTTGTTGCTTCTTTGTCCGAAATGAACTTCTATCACCGAATTTTTTGTTGGTGCTTCTCTCAATTTGAAGAGATTTGAGAATTCAAGAATGGTGTGACGAAGAAGAAGTTTAATAGTTGGTTCGTCTTCTTAGTTTATGTTTAAAAAGAAATCACAATGCTTTGAAATTATGATAGAAGTTTATTCTCTCTCCAATATTAATGCAATTTCACCAGAATTTACCCTCAATATCACTCCACACACGGAACCTCGTAAAATAAAATTAAAAAATACCGAGAAAATATCACCAGAACCTCTCTCTCTCTCTCTCTCTCTCTCTCTCTCTCTCTCTCTCCGTGTGTGTATGTGTGTGTGTGATTAGGTTCAAATTTAGATCTAATTAAATAGATGGGTATTTTTTATTTTTTCATTATTTGAATAAAATCACTACAATTATATAATAAAAGCACTAGTTTTTATATAAGTTGATATATAATAAAGCACTAGTATCATATAATAAAAGCATCGTTGTTATCCATCCATCTCTCTCTCTCTCTCTCTCTCTCTATATATATATATATATATATATATATATATATATATATATGTGTGTGTGTGTGTGTGTGTGTGTGTGTATTATGACACTAATTTAATATTCGTGTGTTACACGAAATTTATAAAAAGACAAATATAAAAAAAATATTTGTGATAATTACATAGTTTTTAAATCTAAAAACAGGAAAATTCAAAATATACCGTATTCTCAACTCGTGCCTTGAACCGATGTCTAATCACTATTTATCAACTATTATTTTTTATTGTTAAGTAATTTTATATTCTAATATTTAGATTAAATTCGTTAATAATTTTATTTTTAAAAAACATTAAAATTTATCATATTCTCAACCCGTGTTTAATCTCTACCAATCATTTATTAAATACTTTTATATTTTAATATTTAAATTAAATTCGTTATTTTTAGTCATACTTAGAAAAATTTGAAAATATCATATTCTCAATATATGTTGCACTGTACCGGTGTCTATTCATTATTTATTAATTATTAGTATATAACTTTTTATTTTCTTATGTTTAGACTGAATTCGGTAACAATATTCAGCTACATACTTAGAATATTTCAAATAACTCATATTCTAATTATATTTTATATATTCTAAGAATGTAATTATTTTAACTTTTATTATAAATACAATTTATTTAGATTGTTTTTAATTATTTTTATTTTTTTGTAATTTATATTATCTTATGAATAATTTATCATCTAATTAATATAACTAATTTATATTTTTTTCTAATTATATATGAGTTTTATATTTTTTATATCTGAAAAATAAAAAATACTGAATTAGGTAAAATATAAAAAAGAATAATATTAAATTGGGCAAAATATATTAAATTAGGCAGATATTAGACTCCTATATTTTCGTAATTCTCCAAACCTTAAAAAATCGTCAAGTAAGTATTCGAATCACCAAAAAATTATACGTGAGCCCGAAGATTTCTAGGCACACACGTAAAATATGAATAATTTTATTTAGTATATATATGGCATGTAACATGGAAGTTGTGATGATGTAATTCTAATGTCATAACCCTTTAGAGAATGATCTCTCAATCTCTAGGGAAGAGCTCAGTGGACTATTTCAAGTGGATTTAATATACACATTTTTTCCATGTCTATATTATTTATTATACTTGTGGGATAATTTAACTAATTGTGTTGAGGGTCATTGATATTTTAATCAATTATTTGTGAAAATACGTAACTAAATAATTTAAGTGTGAAAGTTTAGAAAGTGTAAACGTTATATTATAAATCAGTTGATTGATCCAATTTTGAAAATTACCCTGTTTGGCAATTAGCGGATAGTTGATTGCTGATAGTTGATTGCATTAACTGTTAAGTGTTTGGTAAATATTTAAGAGCTGATAGCTGTTTGATCGGGTAAAATGACTAAAACGGGTATTCACACAATTTATTGTTGAGTATTTCTTTATTAATAACATAAATTTATAATAATTGAATAATTAAAGTAACTTTTACAGAAAAAAATAATCATTATTTAAAAATTATAATTTATAAAAATCTCTTGAGTCGTAAAATCTTAATATATTAAATTTAATTTGGATAATTATTACTATTATTTAATTGTAAATAATTTTGCATGTAAATTAATAATTCATTTTTTGGTGATTTGAGGACAAAATTGTCATGTCAATTTATTTTTAAAACCGCTATTCTCAAAAAACTCCTATATGGAGCTTTTTCAAAATTAGTTTTTTGCACCCAAAAAACTAATTGTAACCTCTGTTTACCATACATATCAATTAGAGGATTTGATTGGTCAATTCTCTCAATTGAGTCAAATCCTCTAATTTTGGCTCAATCCGTTGTTTACCAAACAGGGCCTACATATTGTTATATATGCATTTTATTATATTTGATACATATTTTACTATATAAACTATTCACAAATAGTTTGATATGTAATATATTAGACATAGATAGGAATACAACACTAAATAATAAAAATCAATAAGTTGGCATTATATGTGAATTTTTGGTAAGCTTACTTATACATATTTATATTCGATAAAAAGAGGTTTGAACCAAAATTAGAGGATTTGACTCAATTGAGATGATTGACTAGTCAAATCCTCTAACTGGTATGTTTGGTAAACAGGAGTTACAATTAGCTTTTTGGGTCCAAAAAGCTAATTTTGAAAAAACTTCATATATGAGCTTTTTGAGATGAGAGATTTTGTAGATGAATTGAAATTATAATTTGTCCTTACCAAAAAAAGTATTAATCACATACAAAAAATTTATTACAATTTAATAATAGTATAATTATCCAAATTAAATTTAATATATTAAAAAATTTACAACTCAAGAAATTTTTATAAATAATAATTTTTAAATAATGATTATTTTTCTGTAAGAGTTACTTTAATTATTCAATATATTATAAATCCTTTTATTAATAAAAGAAATACTCAACAATAAATTGTGCAAATGACCCTTTTTGTTCATTTTATACGATCAAACAGCTACCAGCTCTCAAATATTTACCAAACATTTTTACACAAACTGCTAATATAATCATCTAGTCAAATAAGTCAATGCAATCAGCTATCCGCTATCTGTTGATTGCCAAACAGGGCCATAGAAAACAACTTATAAAAAAAAATGATTTATATCAAAAGAAAACTTTATTATTTCTTAGAACATGAAAGTCAACTTAAAATATCTCATTTAATATATGTGTTATTTAAATAAATAAATATTTAATATTTCATTATTTCTATGTATACATTATTTAATATAGGAATAAAAACCGTCCCCCAAACTATTTCAATTTTTACAGTTTACCATACGAACTTTTTTTTCGACAAACCTCCATCTGAACTATGCGCGAATTGCATTTTACCCCCTACACCACTTTTTTGTGGTTTTGTGATCAAGACCGGATGACGTGGCGCAATCGGGTTGTGCCTCATCATTCGGTTTTGATTATAAAACCACAAAAAAGTGGTGTAGGGGGTAAAATGCAATTCGTGCATAGTTCAGATGGCGATTTGTCGAAAAAAAAAGTTCGTAAACTGTAAAAATTGAAATAGTTTGGGGGACAAAAAAAATTACCTCTTTAATATATATGCATGTACGATATTTAAATAAATACAATAAGAAAATTGCACAACCTATATTTGCACTTCATTTTTTTTTATTGTTGCTGATTTAATCTTCGTATCCTCTCAATTTCTTTTTAAAAAATTTAGATATGTTTTAGGGAAGTGAGGCTTGATTAAATGTCATTTCTTGTAATATGTTTGGAGTATGATTTTTTTAATTCAAATATTTTTTGGGTGTTTATTCGAATATTTTTCAAATTCATAATCACACATGGCATATCAATGTAATTCAAGAAGAAATAGCAGGTTGCAAAAACTTGGGCGAGTACATGATATATTGGTATTATTATTATTATTATTATTAAATATTTTGAATTATTGCGTGGGTTGATATAAGTTGATTTGGTAATGCAGAGAGATGAACAAAAAATAACATTTATTTCGAGGGTTAAGACCTTTGGTATTATTTGGTACTTTTGTATGTTGGTGGGCAGCGGCGGATTCAGAATTTTGAATTTGGGAATACAATAATACATATATATATATATATATATATATAAATTCATACAAAAAATATATATATAAATAATAAACTATGGTCCATTTTTTTCTTTTTTAAAACTTTTACCTTATTCAATTGTGTAAAAACGAATTATATAAATGCTTTAATAAGAAATATTTAAATACAAAATTACTGCTCCAAATTTATAACTTTAATAAAAGAGGCAACACTTTTTAGATCCATATTAATAGAATAGGTGGTAACCATAATTTTATATAATTGGGTTCAAAACTCATTCTCCCCACTTTTTTTTTTTTTTTTAAATCAAGCAAAAATATGTAAAAATTGCAAAAAATTATACACTTAGAGTTTGAACCAGATGAGTAAAAAATTAATTAGACACTAGAACCACTTGACTAACTAACAAACCTTGTACATCTATATTACCTATTAAGTACTTAAAATACATTTAGGGGGTACAATTGTACCCCATGTACCCATGTAGATCTGTCCCTACTCGTGGGAGTGTTTACGTGTGAATAGATTGTAATAATTTGACGATTATTTTTCATTTTTTTATAGTTACTTAATTATAAAAACTTTATTCGGAGTTTATACAATTACGTATTTTTGCTGACATTTTCTGTAAATAATTTTACCAAATAAAATTTGGGCAAGACTATTTTAATTATTTGTTTAATTTTGTATTTTAAGAATATTTTAATGACTATAAGGTCCTACTCCATACGACATTGAGAATTTTGATAAACTTGAAAAGCTTGTAAGATTCCTTATAATAATTATAGTCCTAAATTGGATAATGCGATGCATAAGAGAATCTTCAATGCATTGTGAATTGGGGTAAAATATTTACCACATAAATTAAAAAATGTGGTAAAAGAAATTGTAGACAATATCTAGCACACCATCTATATTTAAATGGTGTGCTAGACATTGTGTATTTGACATTTTTCCTAATCTATTGATCATTTTAAATTAATTAATTATTTCCTTTTTTATTCAATTAATAATCAATTATTTCCTACAATCCACATTTACCATTGGATAAGTTATTTTAATTACTTCTATTCTATTATCCATGTCATTGACAATCCATGATGTAGTATTGAAGATGCTCTAAAATGATGATTAAACATTGGGGTTCGACGTGGACCGTCAACTTGAAAAACGAGATGGAAAGGTAATTTTTATGACATTTCTACATTGTCGATTTTTTTTTTCAATTATGAAATTGTCGTAGACATTTTCAGCAAATAAATTTACCAAAAAATATTCGGGCAATACTATGATAATTATGCTGTTTAATTATTCATTTTAAGAAATTTTTAATGACTATAATGTGAGCAAGAAGCAAACCATTTTCGAGGTCTTATTCCATCCGACATTGAGAATTTGATAAGCATGAAAAAGCCTATAAGAATCTATATAATAAGTCTAATCCTAAATTGAAAAATACGATGTATAAGATGATGGCTAAAAATTGGGGTTGTTTGTAAAACTAGAAAAGCGAGATTGTAGTATAATTTTTCTTGCAATCGTTGATCTTTTTTTTTTTAATTCGTTGCTAGGGCTAAACTCAATTCAAAGTTGAAATCTCTATGGTTTCTTATGTCAACATATCTTCATTTTCTGTATGTTCATTTTTTAGAAAATTATTTATGAAAGTTTTGGTCCTTTTGTTGCATATACCTACAATCAATTTTCCGAAGATCACACTTTAAATGAGCAATGAGATTTGTTTCATGAGAGTTTAGTTTCATTTTATCCTAACTAAGTGAAAATTAAAAGTTGGCGATTATAATGAACCTCGGTGATGATTGAATGTTTGTCTATACGATTACTTTCTATGCAATACAACAAAATAAGGTCAACACTCTTATTAGGCCGAACTAACGAATTAATCGATGGGCCAAAATTTCATACCAATACATTATAGTGCAAAATTTAATACATTGTAATAAATAAAAACAATACATCATAGTACAAAAATCAATACATCATAGCACATGTCAAAAATTTATGAAAAATTAATACTTTCGAGTAGAAAAATCAACACAGCAAAATATAAAAACCAATACATTATAGTATCAGATCAAATGGCTTAACGGGTCATAACCCGTTACACAAATATTTGCCACATAATAATGTTTATATGCTATATTTTATATTAAAAAATAACTTTATTTTCAGAGTTTCTCGAGACAGTGCTCGGAATTGAGAATTTTCTACTATAGAAAGATGCAATGCATGGCAATGGAGAAAAGTAAGTGAGACAATTTATTTTACTTTTTGAAACTAATATAATTGTTCTTTATTAGTGATATGAAATGTTTATATTGAAACATACATTTCTTACACTTTTGTTTAATTAATTAATAAGATAGTTTAGTTATTATGTAATGTAATTTTATTTTTACCTTTTTTGTACATATCTAAATGAATGAAAAAATCTCATTGAAATTCTATGATAAACTTGTGTTCAACAAAATATGTATTTGTGTATGTAATATCAATATTGCTATTCCATTTAATTATTATTGCAATTTAATATTTCAGCTTAATTAATTGTTGGTTATTGGTTAATTTACCATTGGTGGTTGATAAAAGTAGAAGGAAATTGAGAGATAAGCAAGTTTTGTAAAAATATTAGCGAGGACTCTACAACCCTCTTTAATGGTGCCGCCACCGCCGATCAGACGTAGTTTATGTGAGTATTTAAATTATTTTTTGAGTTTTTGATTAGTTCTTGATTTGCTTTTGGCTAGCTAGGTTTAAAAACAAGAATTTAATTATCAGAATGAATTAAAAAGAGAAAATGAAAACCATTGATTTTGCTGACAATTCCATGAGATTCTAGGGACGAAAATTAATTTGGCGTGTTAAGCAACAACCTGATTACTCAAGCCACTATGATACTCTATAATTCATATATAATATGATATTGTGGATTACAAACTCCATTAATAAGGGTATATATATATATATATATATATATATATATATATATATATATATATATAGATAGATAGATAGATAGATAGATCATTGTTGAGTTCTGATTTTTATGTTTTATGGGATAATTCCCATATAGTACAAAAGGAGAACATTATTTTCTAAACAATTTATTAAAAATATTAATTTCTCATTTACTCATTTAATACACAAGTGTACAAGTTTACCCTTACTATCCAATTTTGTTTTATTTTTTAATATTCCTTTTCTTTCTTCCAGTTTTTTCAAATAAAATTTATATTAATTTTATACTACTCATTGGTCGAATTTCATACTATCCATGTGTTCAAATAAAATTCAGGGTCAAGACCATTAGTGAAATATTTATTCCCAAATAGTTAATTGAAATCTCTAACTTTTCACTTATTTCAAAATATAATTTCAATTTTTCTTTTCTTTTTTCTTTCAAGTTTAATCCATCCAAAATTCATACTATTGTGTATTAATTTCATACTAACCACCAATATTGGACAATTATAACTCTATACTATATAAAAAAAATGCATACTAAATTTAAAAATTATATACTACATTTATTAAACTGATAAATTAATTTCATACTACTCACCAATCCTGGACAATTTATAATTCTATACTACATAAAAAAGAAATTTTACTACATTTAGAAATTATATACTACATCGAGAAATTATATACTATATTGAGAAATTAATTTCATATTAATTTCATACTACTCACCAATCTTGAATAATCATAATCTATACTACATCAAAAGAAATCATACTACATTTAGAAATTATATACTACATCGAGAAATTATATACTAAACCGAGAAATTAATTTCATGTTAATTTCATATTACTCATGAATATTGGACAATCATAATTCTATACTACATACAAAGACAAAAATCATAGCTTCCTGTCGAACTCCCCAACAACAACATGAATCAAACATAGATTTCTACCCCACCACCACCAGCAACAACAATAATAAACTCATAATAATCAGTAATTTAATATGTCAGTGGAGTTCAAATTCTTCAATGAATTGAAATAAACTCATTAATACAATCTTGACCCAAAAACTAATATACCATTTATATATAAACCAAGCGCATCTGTCTCTCCCCATTCCCCTCATCTTCGAGAATTGTCCCTTTTTTATATTTGTTTATATGGAAATTGTTGTATTTCGTTGTAATTTATGAATACTCAGTTGCGGTTACTACGGTTGGCAAAAGAAAGAATTTATATACGCATTGATTATTTAATCTTCAACTAATTGCAAAATGGTTGGGCTTATATAAGATAAGGTATTAGGGTAATATAGTCAATTTAGAATATATTTAGGATTATATAGTGTATATATTACTTAAATGGGAATAAATATAAGTATTAGGATCATATGGTAATCAATAGTTTAGAAATAGTAGTAAATGAGAATTTTCCCATGTTTTATTTTGGGGTTTTCTTGAGGTAAGGATCTTGTGATTTATTTAAAAAGGCAAATTTAAATTTTTTTATCTAAAGTAAGTTTATTTTGTTACGTTTTTTCATATTGCATTGCACAATTTTTATGATGTCATTCTGCTATTTTATTTTTTATATGCGTAAAGCTATATTTTTTTATTCAATTTTAGGAATTGATTTACCTTGCATGCACATTTTTCATAGGGGAAATTCCATAAGAGGGCCCGATTTAACGAAAGTGTGTCATAATAAGGCCTGAATTTTAAGTTCTCTCAATTGAAAACTCTAATTTTCAAAAAGTTTCAATTGATGGCTCATATTTACATTTTGATTCCCACTTGAAGGCCTAATTTTAAAAAAGTTTCAATTGAGGGCTCATATTTACATTTTGATTCTCACTTTAAGGCCTCTCTTAATATTGGTTAAGTAAAATAATGATGGCACAACTAATCTCAAAAGCCTGCAATTTTTATCTTTTTTTTTTTCCATGGACTTTATATTGCCAAATACCATCAATAAATAAATAAATAAAATTAATTTAACCTTGGTTTGGAATTAAATAATACGTCAACACGCTTACATAACTATGGTTTAGCTCGTATTCATAACAACTAGTTTAATGGAGTCCTTTTTTATATTATTTTTCTTATTTGTTGATGGTAGGTAATACAAATTCCATGAAAAAAAGAAGATAAAAATTGCAAGCTTTTGAGATTATTTTTGCCATCATCGTTTTACTTAACCAAGGTTAACATAAGCCTTCAAGTGGGAATTAAAATGTAAATATGAGCCATCAATTGAATTTTTTTTTAAATTAGGCCTTCAAATGGGAATCAAAATGTAAATATGAGCCCTCAATTGAAACTTTTTTAAAATTAGGCCTTCAAGTGAGAATCAAAATGTAAATATGAGCCCTCAATTGAAACTTTTTGAAAATTAGAACCTTCAATTGAGAGAATTTAAAATTCAGGCCTTATTATGACACCATTTCGTTAAATCAGGCCCTCTTATGGAATTTCCCCATTTTTCATATTGCATTGCACAATTTTTATGATGTCACTCTGTTTTATTTTTTGATATGCGTAAAGCTATATTTTTAATTCAATTTTAGGTGTTAATTTTCCTTATAGATGGCTAGTTACTATTTTTATCTTAAATAATCTTTTATTTTAATGCTTAGATTAAATTCATTAATAATTTTATATTTACATGCTTAAGTAAATTCAAAACTTGTTACACACTCAACCTGTGTCTAATGTATATTATTTAATTATTTTTTTATATTTTAAATCAAATTCAATAATAATTCTTAGTTGCATACTTAGACAAATTCAAAAGATATCATATTTTCAACTCATGTCGTATTGTACTGGTGTCTAATTAATATTTATTAATTATTATTATATAAATATATATTTTTATATCTAAATTAAATTTATTAATAATATTTATTTACATACTGAGGTTATTGAAATTAACTCATAATTTAGTTATATTATATATTTTAAATCTTAAGAATAAAAGTATTTTAACTTTTAATCTAAATACGACTTCTTTATATTATTAATAAATAATTAAGTTTTTTTTGTAATTAACATCTTCTTATAAGTAATTTATCTTTTAGTTAAGATAACTAATTTAGATTTTTTTTTTCTAATTAGATGTGACTTCTTATATATTTATATTAGAACAATAAAATAAATTATTGAATTGGACAAAATATAATTAAAGAAAAATATTAAATTAGTCAAATATAAAAAAAAGAAAAATATTAAGTTAATAGGAATATAATAAATTAGTTATTAGAATTCTTAAGTCTCCAAACCTCCCAAACTCACCAATTAAGCATTCGAATCATCAGAAAATTACACGTCAGCCCGAAATTTTCTAAGCATACACGTAGGATATGAATCTTTTCATTTAATATATAGGTGGTATTAGACGAAACTAAACATGATTTTTTTAATATAATAATTAGACATATTTTTTTGGCCATGTTGTTTTATTAATATATGTGTTGTTTATAAAGGATTTAAACAATTAATATTGGTCTAATAAAATTGTCGACCATTTGAATTTATTTTTAATCAAGTTATATGAACTTGTTGATGAATTATTTCAGTTTTACGAAATTTGTTTGCTGAATTCGATGTCTGAGTTTGATGATTAGTCATCTATTTGATTAATCATAAACCCCAAATGTGACGTTTAATTTTCAAATGCTTCTAAAAAACCAATTATATATATGCACATTTTAAAAGTTTATGGTATTTGTTCGGAATGTTTTTTGGTTTGATTTTTGCTTTTGGTTTTCAATGTGTGTGATTATCCCTAAAGTTATTGAAATGTTTAGTTCTCATTTAGTTTTGAAATGGTTGTCCCATTTACTTCATCGATCAATTAATAGTAATCAATTAGTACTTGGGTATGCTTGACGGACAAAACTGATAAATTAGCTGATAAATGATAAGTTATTTGAGAGTTAATAACTGATGACTAATGGTTGATCTAAATAAAAGCGTCTAACAAATTTAGCTGATAAGCCGACAAAAATACAAAATTACACCAAAGCACATGTTTAAAATAATATTGATAATGCTATTTTATTTATTTATTTTTATATAATATTGGGATTGTAAATTTAATAATTATTGTTTCTATTACCAATTTCGTTACATACATACATACATACATACATACATATTGGAATTGCCCTTTTAGTCATCTGGTAATGTTGTGAATAGGTTACTGCTTCAACCAATAAGGAAGTAGATTCTACTCTCCCTAACTATCCAGGCTTACAACCTCAACTAATATGCCAACATCACAATTATGCCATGCAACTAAGTCCCGTCCTTTTTCTTTTTTTTAATAAGTGATAATTACAAATACTATCGCTAACCCTAAGGTTTGTAATTTTTACAAAAATAAAAAATAAAAAAATTGTTAATTTAAATGACTTGATCTGACAAAATTTGCTGACCCCGTCAGATATGTTATAATTTGCTAACCCTAAGGTGGTTGGTGTTGTATTTGTTATCTAAGGGATCAATATTAACAATCTGGTGGGGTTTTGTTGGAAAACAAGTTTTTTAGTCATTATTTTGGTATTACTTTCCATTGCTCAGGCTCTGTAAATGTCTCGAGCCGAAAATGGTCGAGACATATCAGGATCTTTTATTATTTTATTTAAAATCAAAGAGCATGACTGAAATATTTTGGCCAAAATCGACCCATTTTCATTCAATAATTTCAATTTTGGAAGATAGCTGTTGCTGCTTTCTTCTTTTTTGTCTTTTTTTTTCCGGGTAATTAGGCTAAATCCTGGGGTACTTTTGTAAATATACCTAAAATGAATTGCAGAGCACAACTGGAGCATAAAAAGTGTTATCAGCAAGAAAATCTAGAATCGGTAAGATAGTTTTTTTCTTTCTTTTTTTTGGTAATTAAGCTAAATCCTAGGGGTAGTTTTGTAAATTTACCTAAAATGAATTACAGACCAGAAATGGAGCATAGAAAGTGTTATCAGCAAGAAATTCTAGATTTAGTAGGATAATTTTCTTTGTGTGTGTCGGTAATCCTAAAAATGACGATTTTCATTACTTTTCGACATTAATATTATGCGTAGAATTACAAATTATATTTGTTATCACTCACTGACTCAACCACCTATTGCAGCTGTAATCCACCCGTTCGCCGAGCACATCTCTTACTTCATGCTCTTCTCGCTACCAATGCTCACGAATCTGTACATGCGAAACGCGTCCATCATCTCAGTCGCCGGTTACGTAACTTACATCGACTTCATGAAATAAAACACGTCCAATGATCAGGTTTCTTTTTTCTGTGATTCTAAAATTTTTCATCTTTTTTTTGCAACTATCCCAAACTTCATGGGTAGTTTTCGTAATCTTGAAAGATGTTTTTTTTTTTTTTTCAAAATTCAACTAAGCTTTTGCACTTGTAATAATCCCTACAAATAACTAAAGTTTCCTGACATATATTGGTTTCTGATATGTTGTCATACAAAAGAAGGGTTAATTACAGAAAGAGCCCTTGAGATTTGGTCTAATTAGGAAACGAATGAAAATTAATTATAAGATTGCTACCATCAAACTTTTTTTTAATGATGTGAATCCCGTTAGTTAAAACATATTCTTGAAGACATAATCTAATTTCTAATTCCTTTGCTTTCCCTTGTTGCATATATATCTTTTCTAATATTGCATGTTCTATAAAATAAATTAAATTAAATTAACGCGTGTTGTTATTTTCAGTTACATTGAGAACAAGAGTGATTATTGGTATCCCGCGCCCTCGGTGGTGACAATGAATTTGGAAGACCTGTGGACGTTGAAATTGTCGGTGTGGCTGAGACACCGTATGAATCACCAGAACATGTGCGAAAAGTGGAAGAGGAGAGCCATTTTGGTCAAGGAGATTGTTAAGATTTTGAAAGAGCTCGACATTGAGTACCGTTTGTATCCTGTCGATATCAACATTCGTGAAATGCCACCTATCAACTCCACCAGGATGCCTCCAGAGTGGACTACTCCCCCGACCAACTGAACCATTTTTAGAATTGACTTTTGTGTCGGATCGTAGAATAGGAATGTGGAACTAACGGCGCAATGGGAAATATTTTTTACCATTTGCTTTCTTTCTTCTGCTATGCATGCAGTTGGTTTTTTATGAGTAGAGATTTATTATTATTGTTATTTTAAATTTATTTTTAGCAACTCTCATGCTTGGTGAGTAAATATAAAGAAATAATTAAAAAAATACTAAGAATTCAAATAGCTAAAATATAAGAAAATCACTTTAAAACTTTCTTCAATTATTATATTATATTGAAATCTTCTTTTTTTATATAATTTAATGTTGATATCGACATGATAGGTGGCATGTCATGCCAAGCTTATAAAATATAAATTTGATATCCCAACGGGGTCATTAATAATTTTATAGTCTCGATTTTATTCGGACTTTCCCGTCACACATTTAAGTATTTTTCTATACTTAACAACTAATCCCGTGCATCGGACATATAAATCCACTCAAAAATTATTTTTGTTAAGAATGATGTAAATGTAAATCGAACGATATGAATACTTGAACGATATTATATTGGAACGGGACACCACACAAGTTTTAAATATGACCATACTTCAAGAATTTCTATTTTTATATCTATCAAACTTTAAAAACTGTTGTTTTATAACTCATGTATAACGCACAAGTCATCTTTATTCACAATATTGATAGTTAAGAGCGTAAAAGGTTAAAGATTATTTATTACGACGAAAATGATATTATTATAAATAAGATAGCTAATGTAGCATACAAAAGAGTTTTAATAATTTAAAGTTAACAATATTCTCTTTTATTTGATATTAATAATTCACATTCTTAATTTAAAAAAAAATCTTTTTATTTTTATTTTTCATATACATAGAAACGATTTTGTGTGTGTGTGTGTATATATATATATATTGTGTGTGTGTGTGTATGAAACATTTATAATATTTAACTAAATTATCCGTTTCTCTTTGTTTGAAAAATAGAGTCATTTTCAATTCAATAAACATGTTGGTTTGGTGTATACACATGAACAAATTTTAACAAATTTTATCTAATTGTGCCCATTTGAACTTATTGAGAATGAAGAGACATAAATGGTTCAAGATTATTTCAATGTAAACTATAAAATAGTATAGTAAATGTGGTATACAATGAGTTTTTCTCAAAATCTTAAGTGAATAATAATTCAACTTTTGAACTTGATATATTATTTATCGGTATATGCATATTAATAATATCGTGTATAAAGTAGGTTTCCAAAATTTAAAGTGAACATTATTTTTTCGCTTTGTATTTAATGTCTACTTTTAACTTATTTTAAAATAAATATTATATTTATATGATTTTCTTAACAATGCCTGCGTAATCGTGGGTGTCTACACTAGTACACACACACACACACACACACACACACACACACACACACACACACACACACATATATATATATATATATATATATATATATATATATATATNTACGCCAATTTATAGTCAAGCTAATAATAATAATAATAATAATAATAATAATAATAATAATAATAATAATAATAATAATAATAATAATAATAATATTATTATTATTATTATTAATAATTGCACAACTAAAATAATTCTAGATATCTATCTAATTAATAATAATAATAATAATAATTTCACAATACTAAAATAATTCTTAGATATTCATCTAAAAATTAATAAAGTGGTGATTTTTTTAAAAAATTAATACCTAACGAAATAATAGTGTAGTTTTCTAAAAAAGTAAAAGGGTTAAAATAAGAATAAAATTAAAAAACTCCATGAGCTTATTTGAAACGCTTGTAATAGTAGCATCTGAGATAAGTTCAGACTTTTCAAATAAGTTCATGCAACCAAACAAGACTTATTTAAATACAAAGAGATTATATGTCCTTTAAATAAGACATAAGTTAACTTATTATGCTTACCTAGCATACACATCTAAGCCTCTGTGATGGTTTCTATGCTATTTAATAATCAAAAAGCATAAATCCCCCTATTTTATTAATTCAGTGTACAATTAGAATGATAGGCTTCCACCTGGCACTCTAAATAATTTTTTTTGTGTAAGTGTTTGTGCCCAATTTTTATTTATTTTTGATTTTTATCATTTTTCTCTCTTCCAATATTTCTCATAGTTTTGAGCCGATTTTATCATTTTTCTCTCTCCATGTGGATCTCATTTTTCTGTTTTATCTTCCTCCAATTCTGATATCTTTGAGCCGATTTTTTTTCCCTGATTATCAATTTGAAATCTTATCATCGTTATTTTATTTTGGGTTAATTTCTAAGGATTAATTGTTGCATCTGGTATTTAGTGAGCAAATTACTTCATTTTCATCGATTCAAAAAAAATTCATCTTCATTATCCTTTTTTGTTTTGGGTTCAATTCAGGAGATTCATTATTGTATCTGGTATTTTGGGTGCCAAAAATCTTGATCGATTCTAAAATACTTGAACATAATCGTACGCAGTTTTTTTTCCTTATATTTATTTCGCTTCCCACTCCACCCTATTTTTTACGTTCTCTCTGTTGCCCTCTTGAGATTGACATCCAATATTTTCTTGCTAATAAGAAAATTCTAACTTGCTCCCTATTTTTGTCTTGTTCTCTCTATTACCCTCTTACTCTTGAGATACGATAACATCCGGTATTTCTCACGAAAAATTTAACTTTCATGATTTTTTTCACACCAATTTGTTGATTTATATTATGTTCGCTAATAAGAAAATTTTAACTTTCATAATAGTCTGTTTAAGTGATTTTCTCACATCAATTTGTTGATTTATATTATGTAATTGACCGGTATTTTGATCGGTGTTTCCATATAAATAAAAGCAGCTTTTGTTTACATATAAATAGAAACCATCCAGCATTTCATAATAATTAGTGGTTTTACTAATTATTTGATTTTTTTATTTATATTATTTGATCTATCAATTTGACTACTTGTTTCTAAATATTCCTACAAAACTTTTAACATTTTATTATATACTATCATAAAATTCTATATTATTTGGTGATTTCTACAGTGTTTATAAATTATAAGTTTTGTTTGGTATTTGTTGGACCTTATACTTTATTTGTTGAGATTATATATTAAATTATGTTTCTATAAAAAATAATTATTTTATCTTAAAAATAACTCACAAGAAATATATAATTATTTTTTAATATTAAAATAATATTTTTAAATAGTTCGCGCA
Organism: Phtheirospermum japonicum; assembly: GCA_014905375.1. Lineage (NCBI taxonomy): Eukaryota > Viridiplantae > Streptophyta > Magnoliopsida > Lamiales > Orobanchaceae > Phtheirospermum > Phtheirospermum japonicum. The sequence continues at coordinate 281,089 of BMAC01000410.1, forward strand.
ATACACAACGCTATTTACGCTATGCGATGTAGGATCAAAACGCAACGCGCGTTGCGTGATACACGTTTTAAAACACTGTATTTTTACCTATACTAATATGTTTCTTGTTTATCCTTCTTAAAATCTTGCCGATAATACTTTTAGTTTATCCTTATCCTTATATTCTTTCATTTTAAAGGTCATGTCAAGTGGAGTTTTATAAGCTATCGAAAATGAGTTGTAATAATTGTTTAACCTTTCACTGTGGCAAAGGGTAGTCTTCCTCAATATGTGTATTTTATTTTTTATCCATGAATTAGAAATAAAATAAACTTATGGTTTTTTTTATTAAAATTATTTTTTTTCAATCTTCCTCTGTGCATGTGGTTTTTGTTTTGATGAGATTTTCTAAAATTTTGAAAATGCACCATTGTTTAATTGTTCAAATAAAATTTTGAAAATGCTTCGGCACGTATTATCCATAAAAATATTGTATTTGCAAAACTTCTAGCACATTTAGTATGATTGAGGACTCACAACCTTATAAAGCACCCAAACTCATAATGCTAGAGAGTTTACATCAAAAGTATTTGATGTCTATTGCATTTTAATCAAGATCGGTTTAATGCATCTTGTACCCTAATGTGCATATACAATAAGGTCTCAAAGAAGACACCATCGAAAAGAATATAGATGGTGACTAATATAATATTTATGCGCACTCATATATTTGTCTTTGCACATGGTTATGCAATGTTGCACGCAACCAGTGGCGAATAGAGAGCATGGCGAGCTCGGGCGGCCGCCCTAGTTGAGTTCGTTGGATTCTTTACTAATTAGGATCTCGCCCTACCTGAATTTCTAAAAAAACACCATTGATATTGCTTGCTGCTGTGAAAATCTGACAAAGAAGAAGGCAAAAGCATAAATTGGGCTTGGGCTAATATTATTTAGGTTTAGTATTGGGCCTTTGCTTTGTTTAATCATTGGCCCACTAAAATATAAATTGTCTATCAGCCCATGACCCAATTGCCTTTGTATTTCTTACTCAAACAATCAACTTGTGGCTTTTTACTTTCAAGGCTCCTGTTAGCCAAATCCAAACAGACGAAAAAGGCGTGAATCAATGAGTGAGTGAGGCATAAGCTTGATCCTTCAATAGTTCAATTCAATACCTCCTACAATTATTTTTATTTGTTTGCTTTTGTCTTCCGTCACAGACTCACCGTCATTGCTACGTGCGGCCCACCAGCAAGTTGAAGGTAAGAATAAAAATAAAAAATAAAAATTATAATTGCAATCTTTTTAATTCATTATTGTTGGTAGTATGCTAATCTTGTTTAACAAATTAAACATAATTATAGTGTTTGAATATTTTTTTTGAGATGTCAAATTTTAGTTTTCAATTAGGGTTATAATCAATTATTTGGTAACTAGGGATGTGATTAATTTTAGTTTACTAAGTATTTTTTTTTTAAAATTATGGAATGCTTTTACAGACCTCAACGACAATGTGAATCCAGTGGAGTTACAACTAATCCGAGCAACATCAAAAAGAAGCCGTGAGTACATATCCCTGTGGACGATCTTGAGTTTGATCCTAGCAAGCGCCCTCCTATCAACTCGTATGATCCTAATATTAGAGATGAAGTTAGAGTATTATACTTAGAGAAAGTTCTTTGTCGGCCAATTAAACATTCATTTCCAAGAAGACCGGTGGATAAAGATGTTTCCAAGAAGAATGGTTTGAAGATTTTCACTGGTTGGAATATAGTACAGAAATGGATGCGGCTTATTGCTTGAATTTCTATTTGTTTAAAATTGATAAAGGAGGTCAAGGGGGTAGTCATTTGTTCACAAAAACTGGCTGGAGAAATTGGAAATACAAACAAGTTTTGAAAGATCATGTTGGTCTATTTGATAGTGCACACTCTCAAGCTGTCACCAAGTGCATTAACTTGATGAATCATAAACAAAGTATCTCGTATGCTTTTTCTAGACAGAGTACTTGCCAACAAAAATAATATAGAACTAGATTGAGTGCGATGTTGGATTGTACTAGATTTTCTGCTATGAATCTAATTAAGAGTAACTTGTGCAACAAAATGAGTGATGATTGGTTGAATGATAATTTGGTGGTCTACGTGGAGAAAGAGATATTTAAGAAAATCGAGAATGAGACAATCTTGAAGCGCTTTCAAAATATGAAGCCTCGAAGAGTGCAATTATCGCAATGTATAGAGTAAAATTGTACCAAGTAACTTGCTTATTATTCATCTATTTTGATTCATATTAAATTATATGTTCATGTTGTTAATTTTCTCTACTTATCTATGCATTTATATAATTCTAAAAAAAATGAAATATTTTTTAATTAATACGTCTGGTCAACGGTCAATGGTTAATGGTGATCGTCGGTCAAAATAAATATCGCCCTAGTTGAGATTTAGTCCTGGATCCGCCACTGCACGCAACTCTTACCTATTCGTTTATGAACCTTTGCTAATCAAATATTTTGCGTACCAGTTGTTAACTGGATATAAGCCTGATAATTCATATATACGCATATTTGATTACGCAGTATATGTGCCTATTGCGCCCCCACAATACATTCATATGGGTTTCTAAAGACGATTCAGTATTTATGTTGGATATGAATTTCCAACAATCATCCGCTATTTGAAACCTTTGACAGACGATCTCTTTACCGCTAAATCTTTGGATTTGCTCTAATGAGACAGTCATCCCGTCGTTAAGGGGAGATAAGAAAAAAGTATTTTATAATGGAACGACAGGAATAGTTTTATACTATGTCTGATTATGATCTACGCATTTGACAATGTAACGTGAAAGTAAAGTAAAGTGAACAATTGATCTTTAAAGTATAGGAGACTCAATTTCTAAAGTGACGAGATCATACATATACCAACTGCAAATGTATGTGAAAGGTTCAAAGTCCCCATAAGGGGCACAATGTCACATATTAAGACATTGCAACCATACTTAGCGGAGGTGTGGTTGAGGTCGTGACGCAATATGTTAACATTCCTATGACTGGTCAAAGTGAAGATTTAAGAAAAGATCAATTTCGTTAGTGGAATGACGAAGAACTGGTGGGAGCTAAAATTCTCTACCTATGTACAATATGCGCATTATTGTACCATTATTAATACACTTGACCAAATATTACTTTCTCAAGATTGTTATCTTGATTTAACTCAAGAGAGCGTAATGTCACATAAATGAAATCAAAATGTACTTTGATACCTAAAAGAAACCTATGACGCGAGTTTATTTTTCCCATTCATAAATATAATTGGGACTACAGATGGTCTTGTAACCCCTAAAGAAAATTTTGAGTTACTTCATACTGTGAAACACCAAATAGTATCGTTAATGGTGGTTACTCATTTGTTTCATGTAAAGAGACCATCATCATACATGTAGTAATTCGTGATTATCAATGATAAATGTTAATCATTCATATATCTGATAATAGTGGCTTGAAATCTATCATTGAAGAAAATGTGATAATACGAGTAATATCACCACAACTCTTATACAACCAACAATTATTGAATTTTTCAAGAGTCAAGTAAATTGAGGAAGTGAAGACTTTCAAAACTCTCATGATAGATGGATATATCAAAGAGAGGTATAGATTTTAGGGGAAGTCTCAACAAAAGTGTATTGTACTATTTTTCTTTAGACAAAATTTTTTTTTTCCATTGGACAAGGTTATAACGAGTAATAATGAAATATTATTTAACCATAGGACTTGCACAAGGGAAAGTGTTGAAGGAAAAATATAAAGAACAATTTAGATTGTTAAACATGACCCTGTATAAAGAGAGCTTATTTTGTATCTTTTTCTTTTACAAACAGTTAAAAAAAAAAAATAATAAAACGGAGCAGGGAACGTTTGGATAAGAATCAATTATTATATTTTTAGCCCTAAAAGTGGAAAAAGCAGGTTTATATATATTTTGATGGGACGATTTATTTTAGCTGGGTGATTTGTGAATTCAAAATTGTCAAATATCGATCCCAAAAATATTGTCTGATTTCTTCTTTCGTCTCTGTTCAAAAACCCGCTCGCGGTAAATATTTGCAGTTGTCGTCTCAGTATATGGTGGGTAGAAATCCACTGGCTCACTTTTGTTTTGCTCGAAGGAAATCCAGGTTTGTCGTATCAATTTCGTGTATTATTTCGTGGAAGAAAGTGATTAAGAAAAGTAGATGTATCGAAATCATTGAACAAAATAGGTATTGATGTTAGTTTGTGTGTTGATTTTAGCTGAATATTATTACGAAGAAGCGAAATAACGATGTAAATACAATACAAATATTGCATGTAGTTGTACAAGCTCTTTTTCTTTTTTGAATTTTTTAATTAGGGCTTTCTTCATTAAATTGAAACATGTAGCCATAATAAAAACTTTGTGTTCTTTAATTTGAATTTTGATTTGACCACTTGAAGCGTGTTTTAATCAAATTTCTCATTTACACTATTAGTATTTAAAAAAAAAAAACAAACAAACTTTTTTGGGCTTCATGGTGTATGTGTGTTTGAGATATTGATGCGTGGGTTTGGATGGATATATTCATAGGATTATAAAATCTTGGTGCATTTTGCCATGGGGAATGAAACAAAGCTACCTTTTAAAGTTGGACAAAAGGCTGAAGCAAGGAGTTTCCAGCGTGGTTTTCGTGGTGCGTGGTTTCGATCCAAGGTAATGTAGAATGTGAAATTCACACTCTTTGGAAATATTTTACTTTTTTCATTCCTCGATTTTGTTTCCCAATATATTACAGTTCATCATGGAATGTTATTCGGTTGTTAACACAGCCCCCCTTTATAGGATTGCTTTTCTAATTGTCTTTAAATCTTGGGAATTTATAAATTCATGCTTTGGATTTATGTTCACCAATACTGGCACATTTCGATTTATTCTGTGGTTTTTAAATGCTCTATTGCAGCAGTATTTTTATTTTAGTTGGAAATTCATTAGGGGTGTTATAGGCCATGAGCTAATTGTACAGAAAGTTGCTGACTCTATTGATGTATATCTTATAAATGAGCTATAAGCTCTCGAAGCAAGAAAAAAATTATTTTTTCATTGAGATTTTGTTGTCACGCTTTTTGTTAACAGATCCCTGCTTCATTCGACTTGATTAGTTCTAGGTTTTTGAGTTATCATTGCACTATTGCAACAAGTCATAGAGTGGTATGAATATAGTTGCCATGAAAACATAAAATTGCGAAGTACTGAAATTGTAAAAACTCTGTTTTTTTCTGGACAACGAAATACTAAAAATGATGAAACAATAAACTAACCCAGCACTAACTAAGATTTGTAAGAAAATGAAGATCAGCTTCTTATGACTTAAAAGATATAGGATATATGATTTCACCATAATTGGTCAATCTTGAAAACTCAATCGCATCAATATCAGTTTATTCCTGTGTGTATTAAAGCAATCAATAATTAATTGGGCCCTCAATCTAAATACATAGATAATTCATGATATTTAACACATACAACTAGACACATATGTTAGCTTCTCTGAGTTAAAGAAAGGTGGTTACATTTTTGGTTTGGAATTCTTTTATTTTCACGAACTTTTGGGTATTTTATATATTTCATAAATTATAGTATTTACATAGATATCTGTTTTCTTCTAGCAGATTATAGAGACTGACATGAACTCCGAGAAAGTTGGACGTATCTTATTACAATATTATGATTACCCTGATGAAAAAAGTAAGTCTCTGATGTTCCTTTTTTTTTTTTGGCAGCCTTGTGGCGACAAACCTAATGTAGAGATGATAAAATTGATTATAATTAGGAATTGGACTGTTGAAGTCAAATGGACTACAAATCTAATCGGTTGCTTTCTGCAGAACCGAAATGGCTGAAGCTATATCAGGTGCCACCTTATGGTTCGGGGAAAGAGAAATATAGAGAATTGATGCTAAGGCCGTGTTACCCACCTGTCTATAAAGCAAAGCAAATGCCTCATGCTAGTGTGATTTCGGAAGTGTCAGTAATTGTTGATGATTCCTGGAAGGTTGGCGATATGGTGGATTGGATGACAGAAAATTGCTTTTGGTCTGGATCAATAACTCAGTTATTTGGTGGTGGAAAAGCCCAGGTAATAAATAATTCCCCGACCTTGTTTTGTTCACGTAATGGAAGTTAGTTACAAATATTAGTATACTAAAAATGTTATCATTTTAGTTTAATTTTTGGGAAATCAAATGCAATAGAGGGTATCAATTCCAAGAGAGGGGAAAATATTACATCATATTGTTTTTTTTTTCTCTCTTTTTGGCTTTTCTGTTGAGAAATTTAAGAATGGTGTTTAATGTTATAGTTATAGATATTAAATGACCATATTACCACTTTTTTTAGAAATTCTAAAAAGTACGAATTGATGATAAGAGGGGTAAAATTAGAAAAAATAGCATTTACTTATTTGTGGTAGTATAAAAGTGTCATTTAATTGTTCTTAATAATTTAAAAGTGACAGATAGAATGGGACAAATTCTTTTTTAAAATGCGAACGGGACGGAGGTAGTAGTAATTATTAGTTCAAATTTCCGTCTTTTTGTTTGAAAGTTCACAACGAACAATCACTAACTTTTCATTTTCAGAGGTGCAGCACTTTTACTGGATACAAGTCTCTAGTTTAAAAAAATAAAAAATAAAAAAAATCAGATAACGTAAATGTAGAACAAGAATTTGATGAATCAAATAGTAAAATGTTGTTTACCAAGTTTTAGTAGAATTGATGCTGTGGTGTGGCTACTGTATCATTGTTTACCTTAATAATTAACCTATAATTTTTTATCTGGGGGTTGTTTCGTTAGATTGAGCTGAAAAACCCACCTCATGGCGAAGGTTATTTATATGAAGCTGACCTTGTGGACGTACGCCCATCTTTAGATTGGTCTCCAGAATACGGTTGGACAATGCCTACTCAGGTTTGTTGTCTTTCCCTCTTTGAATTGCTCAGTGCTAAATTTTGTCCATTTTTTTCCTGCAATTGAAATATTTCTGTCCTGAAATTTCTATTTCGTGGAAACACATAAACATGTCAATATTTTCTTTAAGAAAATGATTTATTGTGCGATCTATTACATCATTGAGTGCTGGGATCCATAATCTGTGGCTATTTCATTTAAGCGTACTTACCCAAACCATTATTTATTTATTATTATTATTACTATTTTTTAAGAAGCTTATGAGCAAATTGAATATAAGACAGCACTTTATTTATTAACGTTTAGATTAGATTCATCTCAGCCATTTGACTTCTATTTGTTTCAACTCTGGTGTTGAATCTTTTAAAAACAATCTAATTCGACCTTCATATGAAATGAAATGATGCCTGATTTTTCCTTTGGTGATACGTCTTTGATATATGCAATTACTTATATCTGTCTTACGCTGTATCGCAGGAAGGTGAATGTGGTCGCCCTTCTGCTTGGCTTCTTAAACCTATAAATCAAGGTATTATTATTCAAGTAAAATTTATGTAGTTGTGGGATATCTCTTTAGAATGCCGAATTGAGGTGTGTGCATGAAGTATTGCATGCATTAGCATGAAACAAAAACTTGGCTTACAACATGGATATTAACATGAAAGTCATCCTGAGAAGTTTAGGCTTTGTATAATGATATGTTTCTTTCTTGAACCTCAATTGCTTCTTGTACTGGACTTGAGCTTTCCATTTATTATTTGGGTTAGTTGCTCACACACACACACACAAAAAAAAAAAAAAAAAAAAAAAAAAACAAAAAAAAAAAAAACAAACAAACAAAAAACAACTCGTTTTTAGCCTAATTACAAAGAAAGAAATCCAGCTATCAAATAGTATTACCTTGATATTTGTTACTATCTTACAAAGTTGACCCTCAATACGCGGTATGTATTTGTCTCTGTTCTAAAAATCGCCCTAGGCGCTAGGCGCCACCAATCCGCCTACGATTTTTAAAAATCGGCCAAAGAAATCGCCAGGCGCTGCCTAGGCGCGGGACGCCAGACCATTTTTTTTTAAATTTTTTATGGCCTGAAACGACGTCGTTTTTTGGCTATTTTTTTGATTATTTTGATTTTGTAATATATGTTATGATATTTTTATTTGACTAATGAACTTATGGATCTATGTTGTTTTGAACTTTGAATCGAACAATAGCTTTAAACTTGTGAATTGTAACTTGTGATTATTACTTTTAGTTTTGAATTGTCATAGACTTTATTGTGTAGCAGGTAGTATGTTGAAATATTAAATGGTTGGATATAATGTTATAAATCGGGGTATTTATTCACAAATTCTAGGCCCCGCCTAGGCGTCCTAGGCGCTGGCCTGACGCCTAGCAACCGCCTATCGATTTTTAGAACACTGGTATTTGTTATGTAAATAGATACTAAACCTCGGAGGTTTTATAACTGTAATGCCGTGTAATGGGGTTTTCATATTTTTGGAAGAGTACTGGACTTCTCCTCCTTTTTCCTCTTCTTCTTAAAAAACAAAGTTTAATTTTTCCATCACATTGCAGATGTCGACAAACTTCTTCAAATCACGGATACCCACAATTCAGGTCAAGAAACCGAGTCTGGTCAGTCTAAAGCTGGATCCTCACTTAGACTGCCCTCCTCTTCTCAAGTTCCCTCCACCTCAGCTGCTTCCGACGAGGTCAAGAGCACTGGAACAACCGAGATAAGCAAACGATCAAACGACTCTACAAAATTGAAGAACACACAAAAGAGAAGCACTAGCCGGGGACATCGTGTTGTGAAGACTGATTCCGGGCAGACTTCAGCCGAACCTAAGGCTGATGTCGCTGCTGACATGGACGACATTAATTCAGATTGTTCTACGAAGAAGTACATAGATAAAGGGGGATCGCCCCTTCTGAATTCCACGCGCTCCGACACGTTGGAAGCGGCTGTTCTGGATTTGGAGGAATACGTAAACAAGGTTAAATGGCTAAAGACGATCTTGGGATGTGAGGTTTCGTCGGGGAACCAATGGGAGTTTGTGGAGCCTCTTGCTGCTTCTGATACTCCAAAGTGAAAATATGTAAAAGTGTTCTTGCTGCTGCTTTTATAGACCAAATAGAATTTGTATAATCTCGATCTCGATATGGCTTTTGGCTTAAAAAACCTCAGTTTAAGAAGAACAAGGGATAGTTACAAAACTATCCCTGAAGTTAACTCAAGAATTTTTTTCTTCCGCTACTGCATTAGATCATTGACCACAAAGAAACAGTGAATGCTTTACGTGCAGGTGATATTGATTGGTGTTATGACCCTGACACCCCTAATAATATACTTTTACTTTTCAAAAGGCTTGTTTCTTACAATTTCATCTTAGAAATTGTAAAACAACAATTATTTTGACAGCATAATTTTTTTGCTAAACCAACACATCACCTGTCAATTTGATCAATGATTTGAATGTTGCTATCCTTAACAAACTATGAAACCAACCCCATTATATACAAAACAAAATTTGGCCACACTAATTCCATTAATACGTACACACGGTCGGTCGTTACACTTTACATCCATAGCTGAACATTTAATACAATAATAGTGAACATTAATATATTGAAAATGTACATACTTTACATCCATAGCTGAACATTTAATACAATAATAGTGAACATTAATATATTAAAAATGTACATTTTTACGATTGATCGTACTATCATTATGTGTTCATCTATATTATTAAAAATTGTACAATAATCATATTGACATTCATATTGACCAAATTGCAAATGATTAACATATATATATATTCATTTATTAAAAATATGAACGCTTTATGCATGTTATTTGTTCATAAATGCACATTTATCATACTAAAAATGAAAATATATCACAACAAATATAAAAATTTATTTTGACGGAAATGAGCATTTATCACAATTTAGATGTACTTTTCACAAGTATGTATGGTACAATATGAACCGGGTGTACTTTATAATAGACCAAAAATATAATTTTCACAATAATTTACAATTTCTAAATCTTCGATTTCTCATAATTTTTGTGTTATGTATTACTTAAATATTATATTAATAATTAAAATCTAAATTAATTACCACCCGACCCATCTGAATATGATCTCAATTCCAAATCACGAGATTGGATTTTAGAATTCAAAATAATTACTTCTTGTCCACCACTCATCAGTTATAGCAAATGGTGCCTGCAATTCAAGTGTGCAGCCGAAACATCCTGAACGAATGGAAGGAGATGGCATCAAAGGAAGGGGGTTCGTGTAGTTGATGTCTATCCTTTTCTTGAAATCTTTACAAGTTCTGTTTTGGCGCAATTAATGTTTAGCTCCGTCTATGCTGACAATATAAAAAGGACTTTCATCGATCGTTTCTGAATTGTTATGCTGTCTACTTTTCATTCATGTTTTTCGATTTTCTTTTCTTATCTTAAATAAACTTCCCCTCGCTCGTTTAATAGCTTACCGTGTGATCAACATTTGGTTTATTTTACTAAAAGTTAGTTTAATTCGACATTTTACAGTTTTTCCTACATTTGTTGAAAATAATAATTCATATTTTCAATGAAGGAATTTGGAACACCACATTTTTGGTTTCAAGATGAAGACTTGATTTTGAAAAATAAGAAGAGTCTTTCGTGGAGAACAAGGAATTTATCAAGTTTCCATATTATTGAAAATAGCCTACAATAAATTATTGTATAGGCATGATGCCTATAAATAAGAGGTTTTTGATCATATTTTGTAAGCAAGTAAAAACAAGAAATTTTAATAAAAACTAAGCATTTCCAAAAATTAAAACCTCTCTTTTCTTGAATTGTTGTTTTATCAAGATTTATCTAAACCAATTCTTTGGTGTTCTTCTATTAACACCACACTTCCGCATCTAAAAATACCAACAAATTTGTCATCAGAGCCAAGTTTTTTGGCTGGTGTCTCTACCTTTTTTTTCTATCCTTATCACAACATATATATATATATATATATATATATATATATAATTTGCTACCATGTTTGCTCTTACCCCTAACAAAGTACCCATCTTTGATGGAGAACTCTATGACTATTGGGGTAGTCAAATGCAAACATTTTATATCTCAATGGATCTTTGGGATATAGTGGAGAATTCGTATGTGGAGACACAAAAAGAAGGAGCAATTGCAATGTGGAGTGACGAAAAGCAAAAGCTCTACAAGGAGAATGTTCGTAGAGATGCAAGTGCCTTGAGATATATTCAACAAGGCGTAAGAAAAACCATCTTTCCAAGAATCTTTGGAGCAAAAAAGGCAAAACAAGCATGGGATATTTTAAAGGAGAGTTTCAAAGGAGATGAGAAAGTCACCTCATTGAAACTTCAAGCTTTTTGGAGAGATTTTGACAACATGAAAATGAAAGAAGGTGAAGGGATGCAATCTTTCATTTCTAGCGTTGCTAAAATTGTGAATGAAATTCGCAGCCTAGGAGATGTTATTGAAGATAAAATGATTGTCCAAAAGGTTCTAAGGAGTCTTCCAACTAAGTTCGATTATGTCATCGCAGCCATCGAGGAGTCCAAGAACCTTTCCACCTATACTTTCATTAAATTGATGAGTTCTCTTCAATTTCATGAGGAAAGGATGAATAGGTCTGCAAAACAGCCCATTGATCAAGCTTTTTAGTCCAAACTTCAAATTTCGGACAAGAAAAACTAAAAAATAGCAAAGAGGAAAGGGAGGCTTCAAAGAAAAAAAACAAAGAAAATTTTTCAAAGGAGGAAGACAACAACAATTTGAAAATTCTTCTTCAGGTTGTTGTATTTGTAAGAAAATCAACCATGAAACTAAAGATTATTTCTTTAGATGCAAGAACTGCAAGGATTCAGATCATTCCTACTCTAAGTGTCCAAAGAATAGCAGAAACGACAAGGAAGAAGCCAACTTCTCAAAGCATGAAGGTGACCAACTCTTTTGCTGCATAAACGAACAAAAAGAGTTTGAAAACGTGTGGTATGTTGATAGCGGCTGCAGCAACCACATGTGTGGAGATCGAAATATCTTTGTGGAGATGGATACTAGCTACTCTTCTCAAGTGAAACTTGGAGATGGAAACATTCAAGTAGCTAAAGGAAAAGGCGTAATTGCAGTCAACACAAAGGGAGGTCATCAGAAGCTCATAAGTGATGTTCTTTATGTTCCGAATCTCACTCAAAACTTATTGAGCGTCAGATAACTCTTGCAAAAAGGATATTCGGTGTCTTTTGATAATAAAATGTGCAGAATTTTTGACAAAAAGAACAACACTCCAGTGGTTACAATCCAAATGACTTCAAACAAAGTGTTTCCTTTTGTTATGCCTTTTGAAAGGGAAGTTGCTTTCAATGGAGAGAGTGTTGATAAACTTCAGTTGTGGCATTTGAGATATGGCCATCTGCACAACAATGGGTTACAACTACTCAAGCAAAAGAATATGGTTGTTGGTCTTCCATCAATCGAAAGAAAGGAGCAAGTTTGTGAAGGTTGCATTTTCGAAAAAATGCATCGACTACATTTTCCTAAATCCTCTTGGAGGGCCAAAAGTCCACTTGAGCTGGTGCACTCAGAYATTTGTGGACCTACACGGACTCCATCTCTCAGTAACAAAAGATATTTTATTCTTTTTGTCGATGACTTTACAAGAATGATGTGGTTATATTTTTTGCATGAAAAATCAGAAGATTTTTCTATTTTTCTGCAATTTAAAGTTCTTGTAGAAAAACAAAGTGGGTTAAAAATTAAGACGTTGAGGACCGATAGTGGTGGTGAGTTTCTCTACACCCCTTTCATGGAGTTTTGCAAGGAAAATGGGATCCAAAGGCAGCTCACAGTTCGTAGAAGTCCACAACAAAATGGTGTAGTTGAGAGAAAGAATAAAACCATTGTCGAGATGGCAAGGAGTATGCTTCAAGGCAAAAATATAGATAAGAAATTTTGGGCTACAGCCGTTTACACGGCTATTTACATACTCAATCGATCCCCGACAAAGGCAGTGCAGAATAAAACACCTTTTGAGGCTTGACATGAGAATAAACCAACGGTCGATCACTTGAAAGTAACTGACTGTGTTGCTTACTCTCATATCTCAGCTCCAAACCGTGACAAGTATGATAAAAAAAGGTGAGAAGCTGATCTTTATTGGTTATAGTGATGAGTCAAAGGGTTACAGGCTTTATAACCCGGAAACTAATAAACTCATCATATCAAGAGATGTGGTTTTTAACGAAATGACTTCATGGGATTTAGAGGAGAAATCTTCTCAAAATTTGGTGTCAAATGAATTTTTGGAGCATCATTTGTACCAAATAAGCATCATCAAAATAGGAGTGAAACTCCATCACCAAGTCCTCAAAGAAGTTCTCCAAGTTCTTCAAGTTAGGATTCTGAATCACCTCCAAGGAAGGTTCGGTCTTTGAGAGATATTTATGAAAATTGTGATGTTGCCCTTTTTGGCTGTGAACCTCAAAACTTTGTAGAAGCAACAAAAGAAGAATTTTGGAGGAGAGCTATGGATGCTGAAATTGAAACCATAGAAAAAAAAAAAAACTTGGGAGCTTGTGGACTTGCCGAAAGGAAAAGATGTAATTGGCTTGAAATGGGTTTTCAAAACTAAACTCAATGAATACGGTTCTATCAAAAAACATAAGGCGAGATTGGTTGCAAAAGGGTATTCGCAGCAGCCCGGGATAGACTTTAATGAAACATTTGCACTGGTAGCACGAAAGGAGACGATTTGGTGTGTTCTTGCAATTGAAGCTCAAATGGGGCTGAATATCTATCAATTAGATGTTAAATCCGCATTCCTAAATGGAAAGCTTGAAGAAGAAGTTCTTGTTCATCAACCTCAAGGGTATGAAGTTGCTGAAAAGGAGGATAAAGTGTATCGGTTGAAGAAAGCTCTCTACGGATTAAAACAGGCACCTCGAGCTTGGAATAAAAAGATTGATGGATTTTTTTGCAAGAACGGTTTTTTGAAAAGTCCAAGTGAGCCATCTCTTTACATAAAAAAGGAAGGTACAAAAGATATTTTGATCATTTGCTTATATGTTGATGATCATGTTTATCTTGGTCCTAACCCGAAAATGGTGGAGGATTTCAAGAAGAAGATGATGCAAGAGTTTGAGATGTCCGATTTGGGACTCATGAAATATTTTCTTGGTATTCAAGTGTAGCAATCTGTGGGAGAAATCTTTATCTCACAAGAAAAGTATGTGGATGATTTGTTGAAAAAATTTCACATGAAAAATTGCAAACCCGTGACAACTCCTTTGGAGGTGAATGAGAAGTTGCAACAAGAAGATGGTGCTGAAAAATAGATTCAAAAATATATAGAGGTCTTGTTGGTTCGCTGATTTATCTCACAAACACAAGACCCGACATAGTACATTCTGTTAGCTATGTTTCGCGGTTATGAGTGAGCCGAGCAAGATTCATTTTGCTGCAGCAAAGAGGATCCTTCGATACCTCCAAGGAACAAAAAAGCAAGGCTTGAAGTATGAAAAAGAAGAAAATAATGCTTTAATTGGCTTTACGGATAGCGATTGGGCAGGTTCGCTGGATGATAGAAAAAGCACTTCGGGCTATATTTTCTCTCTTGGTTCTAAGGTGATTGCATGGAGTTTTAAGAAGTAAAAAACGGATGCTTTATCCTCAAGCGAAGCCGAATATATTGCAGCTTCGGAAGCTGCTTGTGAAGCTGTTTGGCTTAGAAGAATTCTCCCTGATTTGCAAGAAGAACAAGTACATGCTACTACAATCTTCTGTGATAACATGTCGACCATTTCAATAAATATAAATTCAGTCTTTCATGCAAGGTCCAAACACATTGAGCTACGACATCATTTCATTCGTGATCTTGTTAGTAAAGGTTAAATCTCAATGGAGAAATGATCAAGCAGCTGATTTTCTTACAAAGCGGTGACAATCTGAGAAGTTCAAAAAGATGTTGAAAATTACGAATTAAGAGGGGGTGTTGAAAATAATAATTCATATTTTCAATGAAGGAATTTGGAACACCACATTTTTGGTTTCAAGATGAAGACTTGACTTTGAAGAATAAGAGGAGTCTTTTGTGGAGAACAAGGAGTTTCTCAAGTTTCCATATTATTGAAAATAGCCTACAATAAATTATTGTATAGGCATGATGCCTATAAGTAAGAGGTTCTTGATCATATTTGTAAGCAAGTAAAAACAAGAAATCTTAATAAAAACTAAGCATTTCCAAAAACTAAAACCTCTCTTTTCTTAAATTGTTGTTTTATCAAAATTTATCTAAACTAATTCTTTGGTGTTCTTCTATTAACACCACACTTCCGCATCTAAAAATACCAACAACATTTTCCGAAACATTTTTAGTCGTTTTGGTAGACCATTCTTCCTAGCTGTGTGGTCCATATTGGACATTTGGTTCACCGTTTTAAGTATATCAATATTAAGCAAACAAAATTGGAATTATATGTTGTAAATTGAATTTATTATAATTAAATGGTACATCAAAAATTCGTATTAACGAATCATATAGGCTCGTTATACGTGTCGTGTAGATAATTATAGCCTTTTGAATTTCTCAAATCCATTTATTGGTGGGTGAGAAATGATGCTTGGAAGTTGAACGGTTGCTTAAGTGCAATTTCGTTTATCCCACATTGGTTGTTAGTCAATGTGGAAGAGAGTTTAAAATTGATTACATTTCTTTAGTGTACATCAAGTGGGCCAGAGAGTGTTGTGGGTTTTGTGTAAACAAAGCTCACGCGGGCTCTTGGACTTGGGTTCGCCCGTCCGCCTTCGGCGAAGCCGAGCAGATTCGAGCCCGGTCCCGAACCCGACTCTGGGTCTTAGGCAATTGGTTCGAGTTGGCTGGTTCGATTGTGGTGGTCCTGGTTCGACCCAGGCTTTTTTTTTTGAACCTACACGCACCTGAGAAGCTTTTGAACTCACTCCTAACCGTTACGAAAACGGCTACCTGACCGTTCAGACGTTTCCAAAACGTACGTATTCAAATATGCAATGCATCTGCACGCTAAACCTGTCCAGGTTCATGCTGCCAGATGACTGCCTATTTGAATGACTTAATGACGCTTTTAAAGACGTCATTAAGAGGGCTGTAACCTCCCGCTGACAACCCTATATAAGGGTGAAGACTCCTTCACTTTCCATACACGAGAATATACCTGAAGTATCTGGAAAAACGAAGAACACTCAAACAAACTGCATATTGTTTTTTGTTTTATTTTTCTTTACTTAGCTCAAACCATATTCATCCAGTTCGCCGGAACTCTGATATTTACGGTGCTGTAATATTAGAGACGAAATCGTTTCATCTTTGAAGACGAATAGCCAAAATCGAAGGGCACTACCGGGGCTATTTCGTCTTGCGGACAGAGTGCTTACTCGACTCGACTTGACACTTATTTTAACATCTTTCTATTTTTATATTTTACAATTTTGTGATATTCTTTACATACCCTGTTCGTGCTCATATTTTGTAGTTTCTAACATTATATTATTGTCTCGATACGCTTGCTCAAAAATCCAATTCGTGAAATCAGAAATGCAATGTTCAAGCCAACAATATCATAATAATATCAACTAATACAAGTTGACATTTATTTTTATTTTTGTGATGTAAATTTATAAAAAAATGGAAGTCATCCATAACTTTCAAAGTTAATGACTAAATGATTAATTATTAGGTTGTTTAGTCCGGCACATATTAATTATCCGTTGAAATTTTTAATACATGCTTGTTTGAGATCATGGACCACAAAGAAACAGTTGTGCTTAGATGCACAGTTTCCTATGGTTATAAAGATTGATAATTAAATAAAGAAAAGAAAAAACTATATTTGGGTTTGGCGAGTGTAGCTTGGTGGTGGAATTGATTATTTGTTTGTAAATATTTTGGCCTCAAACTGAACAGTGTCATTTTGAAACATTTCACTGAGTTTAGGTTTATCAGGGTTGCTTAGAATTTCTTCCCTAAGTTTTATAATAATTATTTTTGAAGTAAATGAGTTATTAGAGCCAAAACTTCAAATCCTATGAAATGACCAACTGAAGAAAAAGTTAGCAGGGCTGGCCGTCCTATCATTAAGCAGTTCATTTCACTATAAATGAAACTTCAATCAAATAATTAGCAAAATAAAAAATAAAAATTCAAAAATGGAGAAAACTTGTTCATCATCATCACTCCCTCTCAACCTCTGCCATGTCCAGAAAACAGAGATGATAATAAACAGGCTCTATATGTTGTTCCTCGGGATTGCATTATTAGCCTTGTTCTACTATAGAATCACTACCAATCTTTCTCTAATCATCAAAACCAATCAACAATCTCATATTTTTCTTCTTCCACATCTTCTCATTTTTCTCTGCGAGCTTCTTTTCACTTTTCATTGGGTTTTGCACCAGGCCTTTCGATGGCGGCCCGTGAAACGAACTGTATACCCGGAACGATTGACCCGAGACGATGATGATAAGTTACCTCCGGTCGATGTGTTCATATGCACGGCTGATCCGATCAAGGAGCCGTCTCTGGGGGTGATGAACACGGTTATATCGGCTATGGCGCTCGACTATCCGCCAGATAAGCTCTCCGTCTATCTTTCGGACGACGGGGGCTCTTTCGTCACTTTGCGCGCCATGAAAGAAGCGTGGAGGTTTTCGAAATGGTGGGTCCCTTTTGTTAGGAAGTATGAGGTGAAAATTGGATGTCCAGAAGCTTATTTTTCGGGTGCGGAAAGTGATGAGGCTAAGTTTGTTAGCAGGAGTGAGTTCGTGACTGAGAAGATGGAGATTAAGGTTATTTACATTTACATTTGATTTAAAAAAAACAAAAACAAAAAACTCTTTGGAGTTGCTAGTGTTTCCAAATTCTTAAAGAAAGTGGTTTTGAGCTTTTGGTTTGAAAAATTTGTTTTAAATGTGTTTTTGAATGCTAGTTTCTACGTGTGAGTGTGTTATTTTTCTGATTTTACTTTTGGATTGATTTTTACTCATTTCTACAACTTATTCCTTCAGCTTTTACCTTCTATTTCAAATACTATGTACAAAATTCTGATTTTCCAGAAACGGTACTATGAATTCAAGGAAAGTCTGGACATGAATTCAGTAAACGCAAGCGGTTCTATTAGCATAAATCATGCACCTATCGTTGAGGTAAAAGGATTTTTGAAAATTAATTAAGCAAACAATAAACTCACAAACAAATTTGGTTGGAAAATATATACTTGAAAACTTAATAGAATTTAATTGACAGGTGATGAACAATACAAATATTGGCGATGCGAATGATGATTTAAGCCAACAAGAGATGCCTCTTCTTGTTTACGTTGCTCGCGAGAAAAGACCTTCGCATCCACACCATTTCAAAGCTGGAGCACTTAACGCCCTAGTATGTCTACGTACTCTCTCATTTTGTTTTACATCTAATTAAGTATTTTTTGATTAGTGCCTAATTAGTTAACCATTTTGCAGATAAGGGTATCTGCAGTTATGAGCAATGCGCCGTACATTCTCGTGCTGGACTGTGACCATTACTGCAACGATCCAACGTCCGCGCGCCAAGCAATGTGCTTTTATCTTGATCCTCAAATATCTTCAAAACTAGCTTGGGTTCAATTCCCCCAGAAATTCCATAATATCAGTAGTGAGCATGATCTCTATGATGGTCGGCTCCACTATTATTGGGTATATATTTTATCATCAATATTTTCGCACTAAAGCATTATTTGGTTTGGCAATTTCTTGCATGAACTCGGGTGCACTTAGAAGTGTGAACCTGACAGAAATCTATTATTATATACAACTTTAATATATCATCACATATAACTGTAAGGGTTTAGGATTTAGTTTTCCATTTTAAGGTTTAAGGTTTCAATATATGTATATGATGATATATTAAAGTTGTATGCGATGATAGAGGGTTCAACGAAGAATGTCTCATTTGTTTGAGGGATCGAAACAGAATTTTCCGTCCGCAAAGTTGGCCTATTTTGGGAATTAGTCAAATTTTGTTGTTCTGTGTTGATACTTACAGAGAAGATGGCATGGCATGGATGGGATTGCAGGACCATTCATAGCTGGTTGCAACATGTACATGAAACGTGAAGCACTCTATGGGGCTAAGAATATTATCAAGAATGGTCCACTCAGTACATAAATATATATATATATATATAATTCTTATATTAATTACTACATATTTGCCTCTGAAGATCGACCACAAACTGCGTGCTAAGACAACCTTTTTCGGTTTTTGGATCCAGATTTTAATTTCGATGAAATGAAGAAGTCATTTGGTTCAAGCAATGAGTTACTAAAGTCGATTCACAAAAATTACGGACCACGTGATTTGCCAAAAGACATGAAAATTACTGGTGCACTGGAAAAAGAGTTCCAACTTGTAGCCTCATGCACCTATGACAGCCACTCACAATGGGGTAAACAGGCAAGCAGATAATATTGTTTTGATGTTAGAAGTTAGGGATAATTACAAAAAAAATTCATGTATCTTTCAAAGTTATAAAACTTATAATTACAAAGTTATATGATTAAATCAATAATAGGACTAATTTTGAAATTTTACCTAGGTTTTTTATTTACCTAGCGAATGAATAGTCGAATACCCTATGCTTGAGAAACAAATTCCAAATCGATATTAGTGAATTCAAAAGGTAGTTGGACTAAACCTCAGGGGTAGTTTTTGTAATTAACACTAGAAGTTATACAACAAATGGAGAATTGTATTTAAAAAAAAATAAAAAAAAATTATTTCTTGACACAGAAAGTGCACGTTTCAAGCGCAGGTAGGATTCATATATTTTTCAGTGGCAGAAGATGTTATTACAAGTTTGAAGTTACACTGCCAGGGGTGGGTTTCTGTGTGGATTGATCCACCTAGACCATGTTTCTTAGGTTCATCCCCTATAAATCTGAGTGATATGTTAGTTCAACGTGCAAGATGGGGGCTTGGCCAATTGCAAATTGTTCTGTCTAAAAATTGTGCTCTTTTATATGGGATAGGAAGAATGCCAATTCTTCAATGCATGTGTCATGCAGCGGTTACCTTTGATCCTATCTACGTTGTCCCATTTTACGGTTTGGCCGTCATTCCTCAAATTTGTCTACTCAATGGCATCCCACTCTATCCCAAGGTACGAATTTTCAGAACAATACATATTGTGTTCGCAATATTTCATACATTCTCCAATAACCAAAAGATTGAAATCAAAAGTGATTTGAAAATTATTGGACTTTTTGCAAATACCGGTTTCTCTCCTTGTTGCGTAGGTCTCAGATCCATTTTTCGCTGTGTTTGCCTTTGTTTTTCTCGCATCACAACTCAAACACGTGCAAGAAGTTGTTTCTTACGGAGATTCAGTTAAGACAGTCATGTATGAAGTGAGGATTTGGATGATGAAGTCAGCATCTTGTCACTTGTACGCGACTTTAGGTGCATTCTTGGATAAGTTAGGCTTACGTAAAGCACAATTTACTCTAACGAACAAGGGGGTCGATGATGAACGAGACGAAGGCTTCAAGAAGGGTATCTATGACTTTCAAGCATCACCGTTGTTCATTGCTCCGATTAGCACCTTGTACATTCTTAATGTGGCTTCTTTCATCATTGGAATTGCGAGGATTATTCAGAGTCACGAGGCTAACGAACTGTGTGTGCAGGCTTTTATCCCAATATTTGGGATAGTTGTGAATTATCATGTGTTTGAAGGGATGGTGTTGAGGAAGGACAAGGGTCGAATTTCACCATATGTTAGCCTTGCTTCTCTTGCAATTGCCACGTTCATATTGTGCTTTGGATCTCTTGTTCTAGGTTTCCAAAGTTAATTGAGTTTTATTTGTAAAATAATTCAGTTCAACATTGCTTAGATTTCTTTTCTGTTCTTTCTTCTAGCTCGTTCTTACTTCTCGATAAATTTAATTATCTCTTTCATGATTATTTAAGAACTAATTTACTGTACAACAAACAAAAGTAGCTGAAGATCGTAGGGGACTTCTACGGTGCCGTGAAGATACCATTACCCATTTAATTAGAACTCTTAGATCCAAAGTGGTTATACATAATGATAAGATCTAAGGGATGTAAATGCAGGGGGGTTAGGAGGTATGGTACCTTCACGGTACTGTAGTCATTTCCACCCCTCATGTATTTACATCCGTCCATTTTTTAATATTTATACTCTAAAATTGATCCAATGGTTATAAATAAGTGAGGAATGGTGTCTTCACGACACCGTAGAACTTCCCGAAAGAAAAACACTTTCAAGATACGTTTTTAGAAATGATATAGGTATTTTGTAAAGAATGTCATGATAAAAATTCGAGACTATAAGAATGTCCAAAATAAGTTTCTTCTTATTAAAAAAATTGAAAAAACAAAACAAATAAATACCAAAAGCACCATGTCCCTATTTTAGAATTTGATCAAAGGAAGTAGGAGAAAGAACTGACATTTACAAAAATCCATTTTTTTTGAATTTCATCTAGGGATTAATATTTTCTCGATAATTTATTTAATATTGTTTATTTAATAATATCAAACCCAACCCGCATTTACGATCATTTTAATCCTCCAATATATTGTCAAGGGAATTGAACCCTTGATATTAAAGGTGACCATTTTAATTAGAGGTGGCAATTTTCGACATGACACGGTAACTCGATATGAACCGAACACGAGTTTAGTATGTACAGGTATGACCCTTCGCGGGTTCGTGTGTTATTCGTGTCGAACACGAATAACACGCGAAACAAATAGGTCAGGTCGGGTTGACCTGCGTGTCAACCCGATTGACCTATTTAACCCATTTAAATTTAATGGTATAATAATAATTTAATAAACTATCTCTTGTAAATAGGATTAATTTTGTTCGGTGTGTAATTTGATTTGGTGCTCGGACTTCTTTCGAACAAAAGAAGACAAAGATCGTGTTATTTTCATGTTTTTTTTTTTTCTTTTTTAATATTTTCTTATCAAGTAGCTATTGGAATTTTTTTTCTTATATAGTTTTTCGTGTCGTGTCGCTTTACCTGTGTAATAAACAGGTTCGTATTCGTGTCGTGTTTTAACACGAATAATTATTTGTGTCGTGTTTGTGTTCGTGTCAACCGTATAATACCTGTGTCTCAACACGACCCGCGAGCACGAAACACGACACGATTGACACCCCTAATTTTAATCTTCCAATATATTGTCAAGGGAATTGAACCCTTGATATTAAAGGTGAGAGTGTGGTGGCCTAATCGATAGGACATGGGTAATATACATGTACGTAATTTTATTTATTTTATATTTATTATATATATCACCTAAACTTGTAAATTATATTTGAATAATTATATTATATTTATATTATTATTTAAATTGTATTGCAGTTATATTATATGTATTAAAAACTATATATATTGAATTAGGATATTAATATATTTAGACAATAAAAAGTTAAAACATAAAATAAATTTGAAAGAAAATATTATTTTTATTAAATAAAGATAACTTGTATATTATATATTTTTATTTAAAAGAAATTATATGGAATCACAAAACAAAACAAAAAAAACTAATTGATGGATAATCTCATTGTTTAATTTTGATTTTTTTTAAATTATAAATATTAAGGGATTTGATTTCCCTTGGTATGACCGAGAGGAACCGAAATCCACTTGGTAATATCGAGTTTGAAGCCCTCAATTTTTCTCTTTTCTTTTTTTTTAAATTCTCAAAATTACCGCGTGCTATAAAATGCCCTCGGTTAGCGAAGGAAAATCAATAACAATTTTAACTAAAAAGGGCATTTCGAAACCTCGGTATTTTTATTTAATTCTTTAAAAATATATATATAATTTCCAATCAATTAGTATTTTTATGATTCTAAAATAAGATAACAACCATATGGTATCTATAAAATATAAATAATGAGATTACATTTATTCTTTTAATATTAAATTTAATGCTATTGCATTTTATTTTTATTTTTTTGATTTTGGGATTTTTTTAAAATCTCTTTTGCTATTTTGCCCTCGGTAATTTGGATATTTAAAAAAAAACAAACAAGGTTCCAAAATGTTTCGGTATCACCGGTAGGAATTGAAATCCCCTCGGTATATTTTTTCTCCATTCAAATATTGATTATAGTGAGTGAATTTTCCGCTGAGCATCAATTTTTTGGAATGCCATTAATATATTTTTTGATAATAGTGGCGGTAAATATTGACGTCGATTTATCAAGGATTTATCGAGTGTATCGATATCGAGAGATAAATATCTCGATAATAAAAACTCCAACTAAATTTCTTGATTCACTTTTTTTATAAGTGAACTCGTTTTGTCAACCAAATCTCGAGAATTATTATTGTTGTTATTATTTAATACTTGCACGCATTCCCTATATCTTCATAATAGCTTCTTAGACTTGAGACTGATAATTGAATATATCGAACATTAAAGTAGGAATGTCTAAACATCCAACTATCTTGCTTATATATACCCTAATCCTGGCAATTGATTAAAATGATAGTATTGAATGGAATTTGGCGATTGTTGGAAAGTTAACAAAGAAGGGAAAGCCAACCTATGTCACTAGTGATCCCATTGGTTAACAAACAATTAGATTGAAATTCATTTATATTAAAAGTACCTAATAAGCCTTCATTGCTTACAACAGTATTTTTCATACGTCATTGCTTACAACAGCATTTTTCATGTGTCATTGCTTACAACAACATTTCTGTTCTTATCGTAAAGTTTTAAAATAAATAAATCAAATTCGATCCAGGAAGGTCGTGATTGGAGACAAGAATCTCATTATTTTTGTTTTACTTTAGAAAAGGAAAAATGGCAGGGGAAAAATGAAGATACTGCGTGTATGTGGTAGAAAATTGCGAGAACTTAAAAAAAACAACTCATCTATTTATCTTTATTGTTTTGGAGAAGTCACGCAATCTCATCTATTTATCTTTGATTAGTATAAAAGAACAAAATTATAGCTCATTCATGTTTGGCTTAACTAACTAATGCTTTTTCGAACTCAATTCAATTGAAAAACAAACCACCTATAAACATAAAACTTTAAACACATTTAAGTAATTCGTTTACACCTTATATTCATGTATCAAAGTAGTTACTCCCGATTAATATTAAATGATATATTAAATGATGGAGTCCAATAGAATTAAGAATATAAGCAACAATCATTTTATTAGGTAACTAATATTGAATTACGGTTTTAACCTTATTATAATATATAAACTAAATATAGCAATAAAATCTAACATTTATATCCATATCTAATTATATATTTTCTTAAAATAACATACGACATGTATGGTAAACTTTGACATGAATTAATTATGTAATTAATAATTTAAATAGATTATTTAAAGTGGGAGACTTTATTATTAAATAAAGAAAATCTTTAACTTACTTATGTTATATTTTTTTATATAACCATATGAAAAAAAAACATGTTTAATAATTAATATGTTATATATATATATATATAT
>BMAC01000410.1:322023-368830 GCA_014905375.1 Phtheirospermum japonicum
TTCTTTCTTTTCATACATGAGTCTAATGCATTGAGTTTGATCGAAAGTGAAATAAGGTCCGGTGTTGCAATAAAAGTGATGAAAAAAAGGACCAATCTCTTCGAAATTAGGTGATTGTGGAACTTGCCCGCAGAAACTGGTTTTTCTCCCAGGTCCAAAAACAAGAGGCGTTTAACAGCAATTGCTGAAGATTAAAAGATTTAAATCCCTTTAAGGATGAAGAAAATCTGGACTCAAAATACTCCAATCTTTAAAATTCGCCTTCTTGAGAGATTTTGACGTAGTCATTAACTTGGGTTAAGGGGTAAGTTTCCATTGACTTCACCTAGGGCAATGTTGGTTTATAATGTTATTAGTAATAAAAAGCAACATTAGATCAAAACACTGAAATCATAATGTGTTCTATTTTAACCTTTTAGGTCATAATTTTTAGGCATCCCGTAGGATATTCATACTTTGTGAAGATGCCATCTTACTGTGCGTTATGTTTCTTGTGTTTTTGTCTTGCTTGAAATCTCTTAATTTTATTTTGAATTGAGCTAACCAAGTGTTTCAGTGGAGTTATAATCGGACGGCTGGACAGGTAATAATGAGGTGAATTTGGTGAGTGAAAATTAACATTGCACAAGATAGGTACAATTGTGCTGATGGTTTATTAAAATCAGTTTTGTACTTTCGGCCTATTTTGTAGATTAAGTTGTGCAATTTTTTTTTTTAAAAAAAATATATATATATATATGGGAAGGAGAGTTTATGGAAAGAGTTAGTGGGTTAACTTGTGTGATCACGTAGCCTAATTTTAGGAGGAGTGGCTTTATTTTTTTTGAAAACAAAAATCGTGTTTTAAAAGACAAAAATCGGCCGGTGATTTTTTTGGAGTTTTTCCATATATTTACCTTCTTTCTCCTTGTGGGCAACGGTCATCTTTTGGAAGGATAAAAAGCTGATTTGCTTTTTACCGTTGGCTCACAATTGCAAACCCTTTCAAATTAAAACTCCTAGAATCCTTATCCCTCTCAAATTCTCTCGATTATTTTGGTTCTTGGCTGTGTGTTTTTGTGAGTTTGTGCAGGATGACCAATTCGCCGCTGCCGTCCTCGTCTGTCCCAAAACTGCCTGAAGAGGTTCGCCACTCCGGTGACCAGGTTCCGCTGGCTTTCCCAAAAATTGGTGGCCTAGATATTCGTGAAGAGATTGGTGGTGGTAGCTCTTCAAACCCACCACTATCAACATCTCCGCCTAAATTGCATGTGCCTGATTCTCTCGCTGCCGTGCCTGTTCCATCGCCGGTCGATGCTACGCCGGTTGCTCAAGTGTTCCCTGGACAGCCCGGGAACGAAATTGACGTCGATAACCCCCCCAATTTAGCTTTTGTGGCTGAGACCTTTGGCCGCGTAGGGAATCCTACCTTGAAGCGGTCTAGGCATTTGCGCAACATACCGCCCGGCGTTGTGCCGCCCACGGTCCCAAAGAGTAAGGCTGGTCCGCGTCGCCACGTGCCGATTGAACACATGAACCTCCAGGAGGATGTTGTTGTGGAGTCTGACCCCGATGATCATGATTTTGAGCCTACTGCTCTGATTGCCGGAGTTGTGCCGCCGTCTGCTTCTGCTCCCAGTTTACCGGAGAAGAAGGGGTTTACTCGCCGCAAGCAGCTTGTACGTAAAGCCGACAGGAGACCCGGCCTGACGAAAGACAGTGTCTCTCTCATCCAGACAAAGGTCAAAGTCTCTCCCAAGTCATCTGCTACTGCGTACTCTTCGCCTCCATATACTGTGCTGGATTTTATCACCGGCGAAGTTACTAGTTCCGCCAAGTCGCCTGCTGATGTTCCCCCGCCGTCTCCAATTCGTGCTGCATCACCTGAGTTTGATACAGGTCTTTTTGAACATTCCTCTGACTCTTCAATGGATATGCCCTTGAAAGATATTCTTGCTGCATTCAAAAAGGACAAGAAGAAAAAGAAGGCAGCTGCAAAGGATGATGTTGTTAGTCATGTTGGTAGCCCCTTACCAACATTGAGTCATTCAAAGTCTGTCTCGTCCTCCCGCACTACATCTGTTCCCATTCCATCTCGTTCTCAGTCCTCCTCGGCTGCCTGTGATCACTCTCAGTCCTCATCTGGCACTGCTACTCTTACACCCGAGATTGAGGACGTGGAGCCCTTTTCAGAGAAATTTTTAACCGCTGAGGCTGCTGAGTTGTTTGATATTTATCAAACTCGCCATATGATTGCTGAGAGAAAAGTGCCGATTGGTTTGTATGAGCGCCACAACCTGATAGCCTACCTCCGATTTCATGGTATGTATTCCACAGTCTCTACCGCCGTTCTATTTGTTACAGACATAGTTCTTGAGTTCTATGCAAATATGCAGCCCTCGATTGTTGATTTAAGCTATGTGAACTATGGGGAAGTTTTTCTGCGTGGTAAAGTGTTTGCCTTCACCCCTGACTTAATTGATGATTTATTTGGCACCACTTCACATCGGGGTAATTTTTCTGTGGATGATATGGATGAGGTTGTGTCTTTTTTATCTGGTGGTATGGTGCATTCTTGGTTTGAGCAACTGTCGAGCACTAGGCTCTCGTCTCTGTATTCTATTATGCACAAAGTGGCTCTTTGCAACTGGGTTCCTTCCAAGAACACTACGGTTGTTACTCGACCTCAGGCCAGTTTTTATTTAAACTTGGGAAGGGTGTAAAGTTCAGTTTCGGGTATCATATTTTTGATATTGTTACTAAATTTGCCACATCAAGGTCTGCTGCCTCGTTGTGTTTTTCCTCTCTTATTTTCAGCTTGTTGAAGAACCAAGGTCTGATGCTTCTCCCAGATGATGTGCTCACTGGTGATGCGGATTGATTTACTTTTCGAGGCCAACACACTACTAGTGCTAGGGTGATCGATTTGGCTTGGCAGGCTCCAATTCCTGCTGATGTTGATAGTGATGTTGGGAAGGACGATCCCAACATGGTCCGCATTTCTGCGCAGCTCCTGCGTGCGCATGTTGCTTCCATTGACTTGCAGATTTCTAAGCTGCAGGCACTTCGTTGCTCACTGTTGGAGGCCCTTTCCCTTTCTGGTCAAAAAGGGGGAGAGAACGTTGACGCGGACATAGGAGGAGAAAATGTTGATGCAGAAGATGTTGCCGATGGAGATGATACTGCTGCTGCTGCCACTGCTGCTGAAGATGCTGTTACTGCCGAAGCCTTGGCAAGCCTTGCTCAAGAGAAGAGGCGTAAGCGAATTCGAGCGCGCAACAAGGCTTTGAAGAAGATGATGAAACTGAGGGAGAAGAAGAAGAGGAAGAAGAGTGGTGAAGGAACTTCGACATCTCCTCGACGGTCAAAGAGGATTCGAAGTCATTAAGTTCCTTTACTCTGTTTGTTTTGTGAAGTGCTGGTTATTTTGAACAATGTTGGTTTGTAATGTTGGTTTGAGTGTTAAAAACATTGGGTGTTTTGTTTAGGGGGAGTTTTCTATCTTAGGGGGAGTTAGTATTTTTATTTTCATTTGTGTTTGCGTCTTAGTGTTTTGTTCAAAAAGGCAAAAGGGGGAGATTGTTGAGGAATTTATTCTTGGCAATAATTCTTATTTTGTTATTTGCCTTTCTTGGGCACAAAATAAGTTAGGAAACTAGATATAGGACAATATTATGTTTCCAAGTTTATGCACAAGACTTTAATTATTTCTAGATTGTGTTTAGGATTTGTTTTTAGGTATTTACCAAGTTTAGGATCTTAGAATTGTCTATTTAAGATATTAGAAATCCTAAAGTTTGGACTTACGGTTTTTAGAGGATTGACGCACGGATCTCTTGAAGGCGCAAGACAGAAGATGCACAAGAGAAGAAGAACACGAAGAAGAAAACTACTTGGAGCCAACGTTCGTGAGAAACAAGATCTTTGAAGTTGCGTGACCGACGGAAGAGATCTTGCCATTCCGGCAACAAGTATTTAGTATCAAGTTTCTTGATATTTAGTTTTCATATATTACTTTATATTTTGTATTGAACGTAAAGTGAAAGCAATATAGTTTTCGGGTTTGTACACCCAAGTTCACAAGTATTTACTTGTGAACTGAATTTGTTAAATCGTATTCTCGTATTTTAATTTTCGCTGCATAAGTTTAAATTTACTCTGGTCGGTGTTGTTAACTGATGTTGGTAATATTGATTAATAACATCGTGAATGTGAAAATTATTCTTATATCCATAAACCTTCTAATTTTACATTATTGTTGGACTCAATTAAGTGATCTAATTAACGTAGGAGTCCTATGACTACTGGAATTTGATATGGACTTAATGAGTAGATACCTGATAGTATTCATAAAACCAACTCGAGCCCGTGTTCGTGTTCTTGCTTGCTTTTGGATTAGGAGTCCCGTCTCGTGTGGGAGTTGATTTCTGCATACGATTACGACTACGGATCCAGGTATTCCATTAATTCATAAATTTTTTATGATTACAGCATGATGTATGTATCCTAAAATTATTTCGCATGTTTTAAGATATGTTATATGAATTTTATGTGTTTATATTTATAAAATTCCAACAGCTCTGTCTATACTGACAACATAAAAAGGACTTTCATCGATCGTTTCTGAATTGTTATGCTGTCTACTTTTCATTCATGTTTTTCGATTTTCTTTTCTTTTCTTAACTAAATTGCTAGAGGGTTTGCCCCCCTCGCTCGTTTAATAACCTAGTTTAATTTGACATTTTACAGTTTTTTCCTACATTTTTCGAAACATTTTTAGTCGTTTTGGTATACCCTTCTTCCTAGCTGTGTGGCCTATATTGGATATTTGGTTCACCCTCTTAAGTATATCAATATTAAGCATACAGAATTTTAATTATATTATTGTCTCGATACGCTTGCTCAAAAATCCAATTCGTGAAATCAGAAATGCAATGTTCAGGCCAACAATATCATAATAATATCAACTAATACAAGTTGACAATGCAATGTTCAAGCCAACAATATCATAATAATATTAACTAATACAAGTTGACATTTATTTTTATTTTTGTGATGTAAATTTATAAAAAATTGGAAGTCATCCATAACTTTCAAAGTTAATGACTAAATGATTAATTATTAGGTTGTTTAGTCCGGCACATATTAATTATCCGTTGAAATCTTGAATACATGCCTGCTTGAGATCATGGACCACAAAGAAACAGCTGTGCTTAGATGCACAGTTGCCTATGGTTATCAAGATTGATAATTAATTAAAGAAAAGAAAAAACTATATTTGGCGAGTGTAGCTTGGTGGTGGAATTGATTAATGTCTATTTGTTTGTAAATATTTTGGCCCCAAATTGAACAATGTCATTTTTAATTTGGAGCCAAAACTTCAAATCCTATGAAGTGACCAACTGAAGAATAAGTTAGCAGGGCTGGCCGTCCTATCATTAAGTAGTTCATTTCACTATAAATGAAACTTCAATCAAATAATTAGCAAAATAAAAAATAAAAATTCAAAAATGGAGAAAACTTGTTCATCATCATCACTCCCTCTCAACCTCTGCCATGTCCAGAAAACAGAGATGATAATAAACAGGCTCTATATGTTGTTCCTCGGGATTGCATTATTAGCCTTGTTCTACTATAGACTCACCACCAATCTTTCTCTAATCATCAAAACCAAACAAAAATCTCATACTTTTCTTCTTCCACATTTTATCGTTCTTTTCTCCGAGCTTCTTTTCGCTTTCCTTTGGGTTTTGCACCAGGCTAATCGATGGCGGCCCGTGAAACGAACCGTATATCCGGACAGATTGGCCCGAGACGATGATGATAAGTTACCGCCGGTCGATGTGTTCATATGCACGGCCGATCCTAGCAAGGAGCCGTCTCTGGGGGTGATGAACACGGTTATATCGGCTATGGCGCTCGATTATCCGCCAGATAAGCTCGCCGTTTATCTTTCGGACGACGGGGGCTCTTTCGTCACTTTGCACGCCATGAAAGAAGCATGGAGGTTTTCGAAATGGTGGGTCCCTTTCGTTAGGAAGTATGAAGTGAAAATTGGGTGTCCAGAAGCTTATTTTTCGGGTGCGGAAAGTGATGATGATGATGATGAGTTCATTAGCAGCAGAGAGTTCTTAGCAGAGAAGATGGGGATTAAGGTTATTTAAAATGTTGGGGAAATTATTAAATATTACTCCAAATAGGATTTCATTTTCTAATTAATCTTGCATGCAATTTTATGATAAATACTCCATCAAATTGGTTGATAATTCAAAATTATAATATGAAAATATCACAACACCCCTACTATGAAAAAAAATATAATAAAAACAAATAATAATATAACAACAATAATTATAATAACAATAACAATTAGTAGTATATGGGTAGTAGGGTGGCGCCCAAAAATTTCTAATTTGATGACAAAAATTATTTTTTCTTCATTGTAAAATTATTTTATATGCAAATATTGTTATGTATTATTTTTAAACTTATTAAACAGAATTTCTTCCTTTAAAAAGAAAAAATTACTTGATAGTAAATTATTGTTATGATATATCTTGCTTAATACAACAATAGCACTATATAAGTGAAATTTCTTATTTTATATCCGAAAATGTAAGAAAATTTCTTACTTTAAGTTCCAAAAATTTTGGGCCAAAAATGTGAGATAATAAATCTTCACGGAAAGTTTTTCTGTTGGTCGGTCGCCGGAAAAATCACCGTCGACTGACTGCAGCAGAGGTCGGGCAATTTCCGGTGGCTGACGGGGTAGTGGTGATGGTTATTTATATTATTATTATTATTATTATTATTATTATTATTATTATTATTATTATTAATTATTTATATTAATATTATTATTATTAATTATTTATATTAGTATTATTATTATTTTAATAGGAGGTAACATTATAATTGTATATTTAAACTTAGACTATGATAATTTGTATAATTACTTGAGATATTTGACAAGAATATTTGTCCCGTGGTGTATTTGACAACTGCCCTTAAAATTTAATTGTTATTTTATCTATTACAAAAAATAAAATAAAATTATGTTTCAAATAACAAAAATGCCCTTAATAAGGTGAGATTTGTATTTGTAAAAAGAGAAACAAAAAATCAAGAGCCTGTTTGTAATTTTAAAAGATGCGCGAGTTATTTTTAATCAATGCTGTTGAAACAAGCTATTAGACTCAACCTTGAGAGTATTTTTTGTTTTTAATCCTCGACTTATTAAATATTAATAATAAAAAAATGTGTCACGTCCATAATTGACATGCATAGTGTTACATGTTTGCATTGCGTAATCTTGAGATATATATTGAATCCTGGCGTTTGTTGGGGCTGCAGAAACGGTACGATGAATTCAAGGAGAATTTGGAGATTAATTCTGTAAATGCCAACGGTTCAGTTAGCAGAGATCATAAACCCATAATTGAGGTGAGAAAGAATTATTAAAAGTTTGGTGTTTGAAATATTTACAATAAAATCCAAACAAGTTCCATTGACCAAACCGAATTTGCCCTGGCGTTATCAAATTAATTACAATTGCACCTCAACATTTTTGAATATCACAAATGACTCCAACTTTACATCAGAAGTGAAAACAGAGAGTTGGAGTGGAGAATCGAATTGAATTGTTGTTGTTTTTTTCTTTTTTTTACTGATATGGATCAGCCTGATTTTATTTACAGGTGATTAGTGATGAAAATGACAGTGGAGCGGATTCAAACCACGACGACAATATGCCTCTTCTTGTTTACGTAGCTCGCGAAAAAAGGCCATCTCAACCTCACCATTTCAAAGCTGGAGCACTTAACGCTCTCGTAAACTCTCTCTACTAAAGTTTCGACATAATAATAACACGTGAATTGGATTAGAACTCTGTACATTTGAATTTACATGGATATATTAGGCTAAATTGCGATATTAGTCGCGTAATTTGTTTGACTTGTCATTTTGGTAGTAACTGTTGGACCACTTAATTAAAATAGCAATTTCAGTCTTATTACTTTCATACCAAAATCTCCAACCTTTTATAGTTAGATGACCAATTTTGCAATTAAGTCCATATGTTCGTTACCAAAATTCGGTAATAGTGGATTTTCTTTTTAATTTTCCAATTTATTGGATTTCATTAGTGTCAACTAAATTTGCAGACAAGGGTTTCTGCAGTTATGAGCAATGCAGCATACATTCTGGTGCTGGACTGTGACCATTACTGCAACGATCCATCATCTGTTCGGCAAGCAATGTGTTTCTATCTCGATCCTCAAATATCTTCAAAACTAGCTTTTGTTCAGTTCCCTCAGAAATTCCATAACATGAGTGAGCATGATATCTATGATGGTCGGCTTAACTATTATTGGGTATTATTGTATATTCAATATTCTGCGGTAATACTATTTCTTTTTTTTACAGGATTAAGGGTTACTTACCAAAAAAAGAAAAAAAAGAAAAAACAGTCCACAGCCCAGCTATGCTATCTTTCAAATTTTCAATTACATATTTTTTAAATTTTTTTTTCCAGGAGTACCTTTTGTAATTTCCCAGGTTTAATATATTAGACTATGCTTTTCATGATTGATTGTAAAACTTTGCTGTGTTGTCTTGAAACACACAGAGAAGATTGCTTGGCTTAGATGGAATTGAAGGGCCATACATAGCTGGTTGCAACATGTGCTTGAAAAGAAAAGCACTCTATGGAAATATGAATATTAAAAATGGTAATATATTATGCTCTTTTCTAAAAATCGCCCTAGGCGCTAGGCGCCACCAATCCGCATACGATTTTCGAAAATCGGCCAAAAAAATTGTCGGGCGCCCTAGACGCCCTCGGCGCTTAGGCGCTAGGCTAGTTTTTTTTTTTTAAATTTTATGGCCTAAAACAGCGTCGTTTTTAGGCCTATTTTTTGATTATTTTGATTTTGTAATGTATACTATGGTATTGTTATTTGACTAATGAATTTATAGATTTATGTTGTTTTGAACTTTGAATTGAACAATGTTTTAAACTTGTGATCATTACTTTTACTTTTGAATTGTCATAGATTTTATTATGCAGCAGGTATTATGTTGAATTATTAAATGGTTGGATGTAATGTTATAAATTAGGGTATTTATTCTCAAATTCTAGGCCCGCGTAGGCACCCTAGGTGCTAGGCACTGGTCTGGCGCCTAGCAGCCGCCTAGCGATTTTTAGAACACTGATATTATGCCTACATTATTAAATATTATATGTTAGTTTTTGGAGATCACAAACTCTGTCGACATTTTTTTTTTAAATCCAGATTTTGATTTAAATGATATGAAGAAGTCGTTTGGTTCAAGCAATGAGTTAATAAAGTCGGTTTATCAAAATTACAAATTACATTTCTCCAAGGACAGAGTAATTACTGATGCATTGGAAAAAGAGGTGCAACATCTAGCCACGTGCACCTATGACAGCCAATCACAATGGGGAAAACAGGCAAGTAACTACTTATTTTTACTACTCTGTATGAATTCCTCCCGGGAACACACGAAAGAAAGGCAAAAATTAAATATTACTTTACTAATTATAGGAAAAAAGTGAATTTTATTTTATTTTTTTTGAAATTTTATGTAAGTGAACTAAACAACTTGTATATTTGTAGGTGGGATTCATATATTTCTCAGTGGTAGAAGATATAAGTACAAGTTTATATTTACACCGCCAGGGGTGGATTTCTGTGTTGATTGATCCACCTAGGCCTTGTTTTTTGGGCTCTTCACCTACAAATCTGAGTGATACGTTTTTTCAACACTCAAGATGGGGATTTGGCCTAATGCAAATCTCTCTATCCAAGTATTGTTCTCTTTTATATGTCGGACGAGGGAGAATGTCGACTCTGCAATGCATAGGCTATGCCGCACTTACCTTCGAAGCTATCTATGTCATCCCGTTTTTCGGTTTAGCCGTCGTTCCTCAAATCTGTCTACTTCACGGCATTCCTCTGTATCCCAAGGTACTTTTATCGAGTTAATTTCGTCTTATGTGTTCGTTGGCTAGATGAATGACACGTGTTGTAAAGATGATATATTGTACACGTGGCATTCAGAATATGCACATGAAGGTGGATTTTTATTTTTGTTCTTTGTTTCTCCCTATGATAGGTATCGGATCCATTTTTTGTCGTGTTTGCCTTCATTTTTCTCGCATCACAACTCAAACACGTGCAAGAGGTCGTGTTTTATGGAGATTCAATCAGGACGGCTCTGTATGAGCTTAGGGTTTGGATGATGAAATCGGCATCGTGCTACTTGTACGCGACTTTGGATGCATTCATGTATAAGTTTGGTTTGCAAGAGGCAAATTTTAATCTGACGAACAAGGTAGTTGATGGTGAACGAGAGAAACGTTTCAAGAAGGGTATATATGATTTCCAAGGATCACCGATGTTGATTGCTCCAATTTGCAGCCTGTACATTCTTAATGTGGCTTCTTTTGTTGTTGGAATTGCGAGGATCATTCAGAGTCACAAGGCTAATGAACTTTTTGTGCAGGTTTTAATCCCATTTTTCGGGATAATTGTGAATTATCAAGTGTTTGAAGGAATGGTTTTGAGGGAGGACAAGGGTCGAGTTTCCCCATGTGTTACTTTTGTTTCTTTTGCAATTGCCACATTCATATTGTGCTTTGGATCTCTTGTTCTCATTTAATGCTGCATTATGCTCCGCTATTTTTATTTTTTTAAAATTGTTATGTTTTTTATTTTAAGTTTTGAATATTGTAGTTATTTTTGCACGATGATCAGTTAATCTTAACAGAAGTTATTGCAAAGTTATGTTGAGAATTTTATCATTGATAATAATTTTATTTTTTTAGTTGTTTGCCTTTGTTGGGTTCAAAATAAATTAGGCAACTAGATTTAAGACTTTATTTTTTTTTTTTTATTTGTTTCCTAGATTGTATTTAGAACTTTATTTGTTTCCTAAATTGTGTTTAGGACTTACGTAACTTGTTTACCAAGTTTAGGACTTTAGAACTTTTGTCTATTTAAAACAAGATAAGGACACAGGAGAACCTTATCTCTCATACACGACTTATAACGACGAAAAGAAAAAGAGAGACGCAGCAAGAACAAGACGAAGCTAGGCAAGAAGAAGACAAGCAAGTTACACACTTGAAGCCATTATCCGACATTAAGAAGGTGTTCGAGGTTGCGTAACCAACGGAGAAAATCATCTTTCAGGCGACAAGTATTTTAGTATCATAGTGTTTGATACCTTAATTTTCATATATTACTTTATAACTTTTGTATTTTATTTTGAACAAAGAAATTAATATAGTTTTCGGGTTTGTAACTCAAGTTTACAAGTACTTTTACTTGTGAACGAAATTTAAATTATTGTATTTTTCGTTTATATTTTCGCTGCTTACTTTTTAATTAAGTTTTGGTTGATGTTAGTTTCGGTGTTGGTAACATCAAAAGCAACATTGTTTACTCATACTTATCTCAAAACCATAGGTCCTACAAATTTACAATTGGCATCTAGAGCGGGTTACTTAATGTACTAAGTTTACTGATCCTTATTCGTTAGATGCTATGGATGCTCCAGGCAATCCAAGACCTCCGATCCTCAATGGAGAAAATTACTCTCTCTGGAAACAGAGGATGTGGTGGCATATCAAGAATATCGACGAACGTGTGTGGAGAACCATTATAATTGGATGAGAAAAACCACGTGTAACTGATGGTGAGGGTGATACCATCGACAAGAAAGAAATAGATTGGACTGCTGATAAAATATCCGCTTCAAACTGGAATTTCAAGTGCATCAACACCCTGTGGGGATATGTTGGCTCAAGCCATTACAAAATTATCAAGAAGTGTGAATCAGCAAAGGATGCGTGGGATGCATTGCAAAGGGTGTGTGAAGGAACCCAGAGCGTGAAAAGATCAAGACTAAGAATGCTGACATCTACCTTCGAGGCAATGAGGATGGATGAAAAAGAGTTCATCATGGACTATACCATGAGACTCTCAGAGATTGCAAACGAGTGCGGAGATCTTGGTGAACCAGTAGCAAACTCACGTATTGTGGGAAATCTACTCAGATCTATCTCGAAGAAATTCAGTATTAAGGTGGTAGTCATAGAAGAATCCAAGGACACAAACGATCTAGATTTCGATGCTTTAGTTGGATCACTCAAGACATTTGAGATGGAGCATCTTGGTTCCAACTCAAAAGAGAAGAATGTTGTTCTCTCATCTGATGTTAACTCCGACACAGATGATGAAGATTTTAATTTGAAAGGGTTGCTTAAAAGGATCGATACTGCCACACTTAAGGAAGAAAAAGTGTCCTATGTAACTCAACGCTTTAATAAGTTTTTAAAAAAGAAAAACAACATTGGAGGATCAAGTACAAAGATCAAGCCACAGGTGCCTACACCAGAATTTTCTGGGCGCACACTTTCCAGATCCAAGTCTTCCCCTTCCATATCCAATACATCCAGCTCCCCAAAATCCCTCAACGAAGTTCAATGTCATGAATACAAAGGTTGGGGACACTATAATAATGAATGTGTGAACACTCTCAGAAAGAAGAGCATGATTGCTACAGAGTAAACTGAAGATGATAATGGTTCTGACTCGCCTGAACCAGTTCCAGTCTTATTCGCTAATATTGTGTGGGATGATGACATCCGTGTTGGTAACACCGAAACCAACACCTTGTGCCTGAATGCAGAAATTGATGAATATCTTGACGAATACGAGAAGTTGAGCATTGAACATAAGCAATTATTTGCTAGTTTGGAACAACAAGTACTCAAGGCAAGGGATCTTATGATCGAGGTGGACAAACTGACCAAGGAAAATAATGATCAATTTAATATAATTATCCGATTGTATTCATCACTCACCAAAAAGGATGCTGAGTTAGACCGAGTGAAAACTGAATTGAAGAAGGTTCAAGGAACCATCACAAAACTCAACAAGGACAAGGCGAAGCTTGACGAAATCCTGGATATGAGTTTCAAATAAACCTCGAGACACGGAATCGACTACAAACCAATTAACCAACACCAGCATCAAACCAAGAACAAAAATCGACCAAACACCACAAGAAGAGAAGAAGACTGTATGTGTTTCATCACTGTGGTGATCTAGTTCACATTCGACCTTTCTGCTGGAAGATTGGTGGCGAGAAAAGGCATTTTCAGAGATCAAGGGTATCTGCTGCATGACGGTTTCCATGTTACTAACACCAAAATCAACACTAGGTTCAAACAGGTTTGAGTCAAAAAGAATGAGATCAAATGCAATATGATCTATACATCCCTAAAATCCCATGTTCCCGGAGCCTGGTACTTCGACAGTGGTTGCTCCAAGAACATGACCGACTCTGAAGATCTACTCTCTAACATTGTCAGACTTCAAGGAGGAAAGGTAAAATATGGTGGAGGTGCAAATGGCCAGATCATTTTCCAAGGAACTCTTCATGTTCTTGGCATTGCAAAGCTCGAGATTGTGTTACTTGTTGAAGGTTTAACTGCAAATTTGATAAGTATAAGACAATTGTGTGATGGTGGTTTTAATGTTAAGTTCACCCGTGAGAAGTGTGAAGTCTTTGACGAGGATGGAGCATGTATCCTCACTGGTTAAAGGACTTCTGATAACTGCTACCAAATCAATGGTGATGTATTTTGCAAGCTGTCTCAATTGAGTGATGCTGAGGCGTGGCATCAAGAACTCGGGCATGTCAACTACAAGATGCTGGAAAGGTTATCCAAAAAGGAAGTTGTGAATGGGCTTTCTAAACTCAACACCAAGATCATCCCTGTTTGTGAGGCATGTCAGAAAAAAAAGCAAGTCTGAGTGTCACATCCAAATGTACAAAGTCTCACTACCTCATATTGTTTTGAACTCCTTCATATGAATATTATGGGACCACTTGAGATTGAGAGCCTTGGTGGTAAAATTTATACTATACAAATTTCATTCTTGGGTTGTTGTTTTCTAATAACAACAAAAATTATGCAGAATAATAGAAAAGAAAAAAAATCAAAATTAACAAAAAACCCAAAACTAAGCATTAAATAAAGCGAAATCAGTTACAAAACAACAAACAGAACATCGGCAGGGATAGACAAGCACAACACCAATCGAGTGCCAAATCGCCTGAGCAAGCTTCGAGCCGCTTTAAGCTGATTCTCTTTAACTTCCAATTTTGCCTTCTTGACTCTAGTGTTGGGTCTATAGTTGTCTATTGTGTGACATAAGTTTAGCGAGATGCCACAGTTTCTCGACTTCTTCTCGAGTCCATTCTGACATGAAAGTACTTTACAAGTTATATTATAAGTTAGACAAATCAATAACAACTTAAACTTTGGCTTTAATTATACACGCGTGTAAATAATCTTGAACAATGCAGCTTACCATGCCCAGATTAATGAAACTATAATCTTGAACACGTCCCTATACTCACATCGTCAATACATCTCTTTTTCCATACACTTTCAGTTGCTTCTGTAAATTTTCTAAAAATTAAATCACAACCTTCAGGAAATCTTTGATGCTACAACAATCTAAATCAGTTACGTACAACAAGACTAAACTAAATAATAACATGTCCCAACAGTTTCAAAATTCATTATCTATAAAATGCTTGAGATTTAACAACTATCTGTAAAACACGATCAATAAGCCTAATGCATATGATCGAGAAAACTAAAATAAATTCAAAATTTACAACATTAAATTGATTCGGGAAACATCAATTGTGACTCGCATAAAAGAAATTACAAGAAATGAGAAACCCTAACGTTCACACAATTAAAACCCAAAACTCAATATATGTTTGAATAAATTGCAAGAAATCTAAATCCCACAATGAGGAATTGATTCGAGACAAATACATGTAATTCGAGAATATATAAATAATGTGATTCACGAAAAAAAAACAAAAGAAAACAAAAGAAAAACGTACTTTTTTGTGAACTTTGGCCCATGAAAGACTTACAAATCAATTTCTGGAATTGATGAAAAGAGAGAAGGGAAACAACAAACGTGACAACGGAAAATCGTTGAAATCAGTGAGAAAACCGCTGCGTGGATGAGGGAAAGTCGATGGAATTGGATTTTTTCTCTCTTGTTGTAGTCGGGAAAATACTGATTTTGGGCAGAAATGAGAAGGGTACGGTATGTTTAGTTAGCAATGTCTTTTAATTACTGAAATGACATCGAGATTTTTTAATCACAAGCATTAAAGTTAGTGGTTAGGATTTATTCTCATTTCTCACATAAGGATCCATTCTCACATGATCTTATACTTCTCTCTCTCTCTCTCTCTCTATATATATATATATATATATATACTAGTTTAATACCCGTGTATTACACGGGGTTTATCAAAAGATAAACATAAAAAACATTTGTGATAATTACAAATTTTTATGTTAAATGAGAAATTTAAATGATGTATTCTCAACTCTTGTCTTGTACATGTCTAATTTATTTATTAAATATTATAATTATTAAAATTTTATTTTCATGCTCAGATTCAATTCGTTAATAATTTATTTACATACTTATAAAAATTCAAAAGAAGTCACATTATAAACCCGTGCCTAATCTCTACTTATTAATTATTATTACGTTATTTTGTATTTTAATGTTTAAATTAAATTCGTTAATAATATTACTTATATACTTTGAAAACATAAACGGATGTCATACTCTCAACTCGTGTCACATTGTATCGATGTCTAATCAATATTTAATAATAACGGGGAAACCCGCATAAAATTGAGTTTGAAAAAATGTAAAATATACAACACCCGCATATTACATGTGAATATGTGATATAAAATATTAAATTTATAAGACACTGATAATTCTATTGAAAAAATATTGTGCATCTAACTTGTAGTATATGTCATATTATTTTAATTTCTTTTTTTCTGCGTAAGATACTAATTTGTTCGTGCTAATATATAATATATATGTATCAATGCATTATATTTGGATTAGATAAAGAGATTTAAAATATAAATGTAAAATATACAACACCCGCGTGTTACATGTGAATATGTGATATAAAATATTAAATTTATAAGATACTGATAATTCTATTGAAAAAATGTCGTGCATCTAACTTGTAGTATATGTAATATTATTTTAATTTTTTTTTTCTGCGTAAGATACTAATTTGTTCATGCAGATATATAATATATATGTATCAATGCATTATATTTGAATTAGATACAAAGATTTAGAATATATTTAATATTTATTTTTCTAGGGCATAATAATTTATTATTAGTATTAGTACTAGTATTACGTTATCTTTTTTGTTTCACTTTATTTTTGTTTTTTTTTTGGTGTAACAATAGTTTTTCATATATATTTTTAATAATATTTGTAATTTATTCTATTGGGATTAGATAAAAAAACTTTAAGTTTATATTTTTATATTTATTTCCCTTTTGTAATAATTTTATATAACTCATATTTTCCTTATATCAATATTTAGAATTATAATAAAATTATTTCAATTTTTATTGTAAATAAAAATTAATTCAACTTATATACTTTTTCTAATTAGATATATATTTTTTATATTTTTATATTAGAAGAATAAAAGTAAGATATTGAATTGGATTAAAGAAAGTATTATAGTAGGTAAGATATAATAAAATAAGAATATTGAATTAGTCAAAATATAAGGAAAGTATTAAAGTAGGTAAATATATAAAAAGGAAAAATACTAAATTTGGTTAATATTAGGCTCGGATGACACTGAAGCACCAAAATTTTTTCCAAAGCTAACAAAGCATGAAAAACATACATATAGGATAAGAGGATTTTGCATTAATATATAGGGTAGATATATATATATATATACACACACAGAGAGAGAGAGAGAGAGAGATTATATAATGTATGAAAATAAAAAGGCAAACACTTGTGTTAGGCCAGATTAACGGGTCATGACCCGTTAGACCATTTGACCTGATACTATAATGTATTGGTTTTTGTACTGTGATGTATTTTTTGTATTGTAAAGTATTAGTTTTTCAGAAATTTCTGACCCGTACTATGATTTATTGATTTTTGTACTGTGATATATTCGTAATATGATGTATTGATTTTTTATTATAATGTATTAATTTTTGTATTATAATGTATTAATATGAAATTTTGGCCTAACGAATGATCCGTTAGTCCGGTCTAACAAGAATGTTGCCTAAATAAAAAAGGCTCTCTCATGCAGCCCGACCCTAGTCGTGTTAGCGTATTAAATTTGGGCCAAAAAGTCCTTATGTAATATGGGCCTACAATATTAAAGTCTAACCCTGAGACTAAAAGGAGCGAACTAGGGCTAGGCCCATGTTGACATCTATACCTATGAATGAAATTTTGTCTCCTTTATTTTATTTTATTTTATTTTATTTTTATATATATATATATATTTTTTGGTTTTGGGTACGAATAGTGAAGACGAAAAGTAAGTGAATACGATAGATTAGGTACCTAATTCTCTGTATTAGAATGAATAGAAAAGAAGTCAGAGTGAAAATATACTATTTTCTCAAGTTACCTGGTCCATGTATACGTATATATATAGATAATTCAAACAAGGGAGATTATAAAAAATACCTTTATTTTAGTTAAATGATAAAACTATTTTTCATCGATTTTTTAATATTATTAATTTCACTTTTTTTATAATCACTTATTTTTTTTCTTTTTTAGTTTATATATCCTCGCTTTGTTTCCAATTTTTTTCATCGAAAATGACTCAGTAAATCACCCCCTACGATTACTACAAACCAAATTGTTGTCACTAAAAACTAATTCGAAAACAAGGTAGCAAAATTCTATCACATGGACATAAAATTTGAAGAGAAGTTTCTGGTCGCCGCCGTGTCTCCGACATTCGATGGTGGCCTACCCAACGCCAACGTTGAATCGCATAAGCTCCACCGCCAATACACCCTAAATAAATAATATAATACATTAATCCTGGTAAAATACCTATATATATATTTACAAGGTAATCATCGGATTACACAATCTGTCGGACTCAACGAAAATAATAAGATGAAATAAGCTAAATACTAGAGTTCCAAAAAAAAAAAAAAAAAAGAAAAAACTTTGAGTCCACACACATGGATGTTTGTAGATTTGTAATGATACCACACATTCAGCTAATATGTGCCCAATACTTCAATATGAGTTCCAAGAACATGCTAACGTTGTTGGGGGTTTCAAGGACCACCACGTGAGTGAAGCTTGAATGCTTCCAACTACATTACATGCTTTTACCTATAAAGTGGACTTTCATATCCTTAAGATCTAGAATTTGAAATTTAAAAAATTAACGTCAAAATATAAAATCTGCCTGTACAAAGAAATTTTAACTCAAACATGAGTGACAATCCTACCCTCCAATCAATCTCTCAATTTAAAACACATATATACAATATTATTATATAATTATAATTACATATTTTCAAAAGAAAAACACACACACACACACAAAAAAAAAACAGCCATCTTTGAAAATTTTAAAATATTAAAAAAGTAAAGAAAAGGGTTTTCTCTACTTATATCTCCTAATTCACTCTTTTGCTTGGGTCAGAGTAACATTGACAAAAAACATCTCCATCCATTTCAAATTAAGGGCATGCTTGGTTGATCTTATTGAACGTGTTTATAGTTTATTCCATCATAATAAGCTCTTTTAGACTGCTCGGTAAGAATCAAGAATAAACTTCTGATAGTTTATTATGCTTAATAAGCTCCTATTCAGAAAAACTACAAATCGTAACTTTGTCTACTAAGCTCCTAATTTATTTGGTAAAAT
Organism: Phtheirospermum japonicum; assembly: GCA_014905375.1. NCBI lineage: Eukaryota > Viridiplantae > Streptophyta > Magnoliopsida > Lamiales > Orobanchaceae > Phtheirospermum > Phtheirospermum japonicum. Next base: position 340,843 of record BMAC01000410.1, read on the forward strand.
ACTTTTTTATCCTTTTATATTGTAAAAGATATTTTATTTATAAACTAATATATTACTTGATATTTTAAAAAAAATATTTTTATTAGTCATAATTAAAGTTTTATTTATTATTATAATTATCTTTTTAATTATTTTTCAAGTACTTGTCTTTATTTTGAAATAATCTTTTGGGAAGTCTTCGTTAATTATTATAATTTTATTTCTTTTTTTTTATGTATAATATTTTATATTTTTTAATCATTTCTATATTAGTAAATTAACCTTCAATTAATTACTTTAATCAACCAATTCATCAAGCACTAATTGAAAATCAGCTATCAACTATCAGCTACCAGTTATCAGTCATTACCTATTAGCTGTTTGAATCATCTCAACCAATCAGGGCCTAAATGTCATCTCAAATACTTAGGCCCTGCTTGGTTGAGTTGATTCAAACAGCTGATAGCTGATAACTGATAGCTGGTAGCTGATAACTGATAACTGATAGCTGGTAGCTGATTTTCAATTAGTGCTTGGTAAAGCTGATTGAAAGTAAATTTACCAATATAGACATGATTAAAAAATATAAAATATTATATATAAAAAAAGAAAAATATGAAGAATAAAAGAAATAAAATTATAATAATTAATGAAGACTTCCCAAAAGATTATTTTAAAAAAAAAGACAAATACTTAAAAAATAATTAAAAAATAATTATAATAATAAATAAAACTTTAATATGACTAATAAAAATATTTTCGTAAAATATAAAGTAATATATTAGTTTATAAATAATATAGTTTTTACAATATAAAATGATAAAAAATGATTTTACCAAATAATGTATGAGCTTTTTAGAAAAAGCTATGATTTGTAGCTTTTTCTGAACATGAGCTTATTAGGCATAATAAGCTACCATGAGCTTATTCTTTGTTCTTACCAAGCAGCCCAAAAGAGCTTATTGTGATGGAATAAGTTATAAGCACTTTCAATAAACTCAACCAAGCAGGACCTTAATCTTGTTACAAATTAATTGTCATTTTATACTTTATTTCAATTTTATCCCAATTAATTTAAAAATTAAAAAAGTTTATGATGGTAAGATAATTCTAAAAAAAGTTGATAGATTAATAAAAATATTATTAATTGATTAAATGTGTATTAGTCAAATTTTATGTGCTTTAATTTATAACAGAAATTCTAAAACAACATTTAATTTGAAAATAAGGGGTAATAAATATAGATAAACACTTGTGTCAAACCAGATTGAAAGGTCATGACCCGACATATAATTTAATTCAATGCTATAATTTATTGGTTTTTGTACTCGAAGGTATCGATTCGAAAAATTTCTGACATGTTACTATGATTTAATATTTTTCTACTATGATATATTGACGGTACCATGATATATTAATTTTTGTACGATGATTTATTGATTATTTATTATGATATACTGATTTTTTGTATTATAATGTCTTATTATAAATTTTTGGCCTGATAAATAATTTGTCAGTCAGACCTAACAAGAGTATGACCCATAAATATATGGGAAAATTCCCATTTAGTCATGTATTATAGAACCAAAATCCCATAAAGTCCTACGAATCTTTTTATTCCCATTTAGGACATATACATCCCATTTAATCCTATTTATATATGAGATTGACAAATATGCCCTACAATTAAAAAGGCCCTTTTTTTTTTCCTTTTTCCAAAACCCCCAAATACCTCTTTCTCTCCGTATAAAGAATTGGGTTTGTCGCAGCCCTAATTTCTGCCTCTCACTGCGCACACATTGCACACCAGAGCGAAAAAATGAAGATGATTCTCTCCTCCGACACCATGGATATCCCCGAGGGTGTGAAGATCAGGGTGAGGGCCAAAGTGATCGAAGTCGAAGGTCCTAGGGGCAAGCTTTCCCGTGATTTCAAGCACTTGAACCTCGATTTCCAGGTTATCACTGACGAGGAGACCGGGCAGAGGAAGCTGAAAGTCGAGGCGGTGGTGCGCGGCGGGTGCGTACGACGGGTCCGTCTACGTGGCGAGCGGTCGCAATACCACAACGGCGTCACGCGGGCGCTCGAGAGGTGGGACCTCGAACCAAGTCGGCCGCGGGCACCGCCGCGGTGGCGACGGAGGGCAAAGTATGTGTGCTGCGTGCGGATGGAGACGCCATCGCRGTGGTGGATGTGGCGGCGCCGCCGCCGGGGAGGGTTCGGGTGGTCGAGGTTCCGCGAGGGTCTCAAGCAGTAGGTTTGGATTTCGGGTTTGCCGGCTTGGTCCTCGGCGGCTATGAATTTTGTTGAACAGGGGTTCGACTGGAGGTTTGGGTGGTCCTGGTGGTAGGCCCGGCTGCAGCTCGACTCGGTCGATGGCCTGGATTGKTGTCGTTGTGTCTGTCGCCTTTCTGGAGTTTGGTTTAGTTTGAAAAATTGATGGTTGTTGCAGTTTTTCGGGCCTGAAAAACGGGGTTGGCGATTTTGTGATATTGGCAGGGTGATGTTAGGGTTCGACTGAAGGTTCGTGTTTGATGGTTCTTCTATATCCGCAGTCGGGAATGGCGGAGATGGCGTCTGTGGTGGTTTGGCCGGAACACTTGTGGCTGTTTTGGGTTTTGTCGGTTTTCCTTCGTTGGCGGCTGAAAACGATGGTTGTGGGTGGCTGAAATTGGAGAGTGGCTCGGCGCATCGTGGTTTCGGCGCCCGGCGGGGACGCTAGATTCGCCCAACTCGTGATATAATTGTTTTGTATAAGTAGTTTAGATAAGTAGTTTTGTATAAGTAGTTTGGATTATTACAAACTACTCTGCCTTTTTATAATTACAAACTGTTAAGTAGTTTGGAGTTGATGAAGGTGTATCTTATGAAATTCCTTAATGTAGTATAAAATTTCTCARTGTAGTATGATTATTCTCTATGTAGTTTGGAACTTGACCGATCAATTACATGATATAGTTTTGAAATTTAATCGAGTAGTTCTGAATTTTTTCGAGTAGGTTTGAGATTTGCACGAATAGTTCTGAATTTTTGAAGAACAGTTTGAAATTTACATGAGTAGTTCTGAATTTACATGAGTAATTTTGAAATTTACACGAGTAGTTCATAATTTACATGAGTAATTCAAATCTTTACACGAGTAGTTCTGAATTTACATGAGTAGTTCGTCAATTTACACGAGTAGTTTTGAATTTTACACGAGTAGTTCGTCAATTTACACGAGTAGTTCTGAATTTACATGAGTAGTTCTGAATTTACACGAGTATTTTTTAATGTATACGAGTAGTTCTGAATTTTATACGGGTAGTTCTGAATTTTCGAAAAATAAAATAAAACATTTATAAAGGGTAATTTAGTACTCTTATATAATTTTTGGATTAAATGGGAAGTTGAGATTTCAATGGCCTATTTGGGAAAAAATATTTCACTATTGGTGTATATGGGAATTGACCCTAAATATATTATCTACCACCACACCACAAAGGAAAAGAAAAATAAATCTTGTTGTTGGACCAAAACGTATAGGAAATTTTAGGGGTTATAATAACTTACACTACATGATAGATGAAAACGAACACGGCTCGATAACAACACAATTACATGAATAAAGAAACAATAAAATATGAAATGACATAGAAAACAACAAGAGAAATACAAAATTATAAATTTAATTAAATTAACATTTATCGGTACATATATGATTGAATATCTATGATTGAATTAATAGAAAATACATGAAAATCAAACATGATAAGATAGCACGATTTTACACCATATGAAATTCCACACAATTCTATTTCTTTGACAAGTCAATAGTCATGTGTCATCCCCAGCACGGACGCTCATCAACAGTCATTTTTCTTACTTACCGGTCAACAAAAACAACCAAATTAAGAAAAAAAGGAAAGACAAAGACTTATGTTAGGTCAGATTGACGGATCATGATCCGTTAGGTCATCTGACCCGATACTATAATATATTGGTTTTTGAATAATTATAATCAACAGTATTGATTTTTCATAAATATCTGATTCGTGTTATAATGTATTAATTTTTGTATTATGATGATTAGTATTATAATGTATTAGTTTTTTACTATAATATATTGATTCTTATACTATAATGTAGCGTATGAAATTTTGGCCTAACGATGATCTGTTAGGCCAACCTGACAAGGGTGTTGCCCAAACGAAACTATGGGACTAAGGGGATATGTGGCTTTGCATTGCACACACGAAAGGAAATGGCTGCAGTTTAAGCTGTTTAAGCTTGATCACAGTTTCAAATTATTAATTTGTGTAAAATACCTACACATATAGTAACTGAGTAACACAAGGATAGTAGTAACTTTTTCTTCAATACAATCTCAAATAATTTGTTTCATTCGATCATCGTCTTTGGTCATTTGCCTTTTGCATATAATATTGCAAGGTTCAATTTACGTGTAACACGGACCGGACGGGTTAAACATTAGTCTTTTTAAGTACACAAATTTCCATTTCAAATAATGAACAACTAATTATAATTTAACCTTTTGTATGGATGACAAAATAAATTCCTCTATTGCTATCATTTATTGATTCAATTATATTAAATTCTTTTTCAAATAATCAACAACTAATTATAATTTAACCTTTTCTATGGATGACAAAATAAATTCCTCTACTACTATCATTTATTGATTCAATTATATTAAATTCTTGGAAGATGTACGATTTGCGGTCTATAATTCCAACCCAATTGACGTGCGAGTTATTATATATATATATTTAACACCTGCATATTATGCGGGATTTGAAAAAAAATGTAACATTCATTAAAATATAAAAAAAAATAATTATTGAAAATGATACATACAAATTGTAACATTATTTGTTCTAATTACACAGTAATTTTTACAATAAATAATTTTCAAGTTTTTTTTTATCACGAGTCACGAAATTAGTTGTAAAGTATATCAAAATACACAAAATTTGATGGGAAAACCCGTAGAAAATTGAGTTTGAAAAAATATAAAACATACAACACCCGCGTGTCAAATGTGAATATGTGATATAAAAAAAATTAAAATCTATAAAACATTGATAATTCTATTGAAAACGCTGTACATCTAACATGTAGTTTATGTAATATTATTTTATTATTATTTTTGCTACTTTTTTTACCTGTGTAAAAAATTAATTTGGCCGTATACATATATAATGTATGTATTAATACAATATATTGGGATTAGATAGAGAGGTCTAGAATATATTTAATATTTATTCCTAGGCGTTATAATTTATTATTATTATTATTATTATTATTATTATTATTATTATTATTATTTGTTTTATCTTTTTTGTTTTCCTTTGTTTTTTTATTATTTTTCTTTGTGTAACAATAGTTTTTTCATATATATTTTCAATTTTATTTTTATAGATAAAAAAAATTTAATTTTATATTTTTTTATATTTATTTCCCTTTTGTAATAACTTTATATAACTCGTATTTTTCTTAAATAAAAATTTAAAACACTAGTAAAATTATTTTAAATTTTATTATAAATAAAAATTAATTAAACTTATATAGATATTTTCTAACTAGATATAACTTATTTATATTTTTATATTATAAAAACAAAAGTAAGATATTGAATTAGACAAAATATGTTAAAGAAAGCATTAAATTAGGTAACATGTAATAAAAGGAAAATATTGAATTAGGCAAAATATAATATTAGGAAAGTATTAAATTAGATAAATATAATAAAGAGAAAATACTAAATTAGGTAAATATTAGGCTCGTATGACACCGAAGCACCATAATTTTTTCTAAAGCTAACGAAAAATGAGAAACAAACACATAAGATATGAGAATTTTTCATAATATATAGGGGAGATATTTTCTGAGATTTTAAATACATATATCTTTTTAAATAAATGATTAATCATAAATTTCTGTCAAAAAAGAAAATAAAAAGAATTAAAAGGGTGTTTTGGGGAAAAGCGGGTCTTGGAAAGGTGGTAATATCATTGTGGAAACCCAAGAAAAATAGATAAATAAAAATTCATTAAATATTTGTTGTCGGCCTAACATTCATGGTCAGCTAAGAAAAAGAAGGTATGCAATAGCGGAAAATGAAGGTTTGTTTAAGAACACTCTTCTACGGGGTTTAACGGGGGTCATCTGTGCCGGAGTGGCGACATTCTTCATGCCACCATGGAAGGGTAGAGGAGAGGATCAGCGGCCTCTTACCGTCGAGAAGTATCTGCTAGTGGGTTAGAGGAAAGGCTCATCGACCTCCTACAATCGAGAAGTATTTGGTGACAATGATGTTTGGGCCGGTTTTTTTGTGTCGGCTCTTATCTACATCGATGGTATTTGGGTGTTGTGGGTCACAACCATGCCCTTGGAAATGCGATGTCGTCGGTCATCACCACTGTCGTTGTCACCTTTCCGAATAGTACTTAGAATAGTATAACTTGGTAAATGATTGTTCTTGTTTCCGTGCTTACCACGGTGGAGATGGGTAACCCTATGATGGATTTTGGTCTCATCTAGTTTATATGCGTTAGCCCTTCGAATCCACCACTATCTGCTATGGAAGTAATTTTTTGGGTTTGCACGTGATTACCCTCTTTTTGTTCATTTCATAATAATTTCTTCCGTTACGGTCAACTAAGAAAAAAGTTGTGCAATGGCGGAAAATGCAGGTTTGGCTAAGAACACTCTTTTATGGGGTTTGACGGGGGCCGTTTGTGGTGGAGTGGCGGCATCCTTCATCCTGCTGTGGAAGATCGAAGCAGAAGCTCAGCGGCCTCCTGCCATCGAGAAGTATCTGCTAGTGGCGATGATGTTTGGGCTAGGGTTTTCTGTGTCGTCTCTTATCTATACCGGTGGTTCTTGTTGCAGGGCGCAACCACGCCTTGGGAAATGCAATGGGACCAGTCATCACCACTGTCATCATCGCTTTCACAGATTGGACCCGAAATGGTATAATCTAGAAAATGAAGGTTTCCATTTCCGTGCTTTCCATGGTGGAGGTGGCCAAACCTTGGATGGGTTTTGGCCTTGTCCAATTTTTTCTGCGTCAGCCCTTCCATTCCATCATTATCTGCTACAGGAGTGACTTTTCGAGTTGGCACGTGATTACACTCTTTTTGTTCATTTCATAATAATTTCTTCTCTTATTGTGGTCAACTAAGAAAAAGGTGTGCAATGGCAAAAAATGCAGGTTTGGATAAGAACACTCTTTTGTATGGTTTGTCAAGGGTCATTTTAAGGTGGTGCTTGGGTGTTGCGGAGCGCAGGGATAATGCAAAAGCAGAGGGTGTGGAAGAGTATGCCTCGGATGTTGTAGGGCGCATGGATAATGCAAAAGTAGAGGGTGTGGAAGAGTCATACATTAGGAAATGCAATGGCATCGATCATCACCATTCTCGTTATCACCTTCCCGAATAGAACCCAAAATGGTATAATATGATAGATGATGGTTGTCATTTATGTTCTTACCATGGTAGAGGTGGGCAAACCTTGGAAGGATTTTGGGCTCGTCCAGCTTTTTATGTGTCAATCCTTCCACTCCACCATTATTTTCTAAGGAAGTAACTTTTTGGGTTGGTACGTGATTACCCTCGTTTGGTTCATTTATAATAATTTCTTTCTGTTATTGTGGTCAGCTAAGAGAAAGAACGTGTGCAATGGCAGCAAATGTAGGTTTGGCTAAGAACACTCTTTTATGGGGTTTGACAGGGCTGTTTGTGCCAGAGTGGCGACATCCTTCATCCTGCTGTGGAAGGTTAGAGGAGAGGCTTAACGCCTTCTATCGTTGAGAAGTATCTAGTAATGGCAATAATGTTTGCGGGATGCAATCACACCTTGGGATACGTAATGACATCAGTCATCACCACTATCACCGTTGCATTCCTGGACAAAACCCATAATGGTATAACATGGAGGATGAAGGTTGTCATTTCCGTGCTTACCATGGTAGACGTGGGCAAACTTTGAATGGATTTGGGCCTCGTTCACTTTTTTCTCACCATGAACATGGATGTTCATCGGTTTCTGTTGGATCTTTTGAAAAATGACCGATTGTGTTGTTAATTATGTACCTGAGTTTTCGATATCACAAGCAACTACTTAATCTGAATAGTTATCATTTCTATCTACATTTTTAATAAGTTCTAATAAATACTTTTAAAAGATTATTAGAGTAGTGATGAAAACGAACTAGCCATTTTTCATAGCACTGCTCATATTAGCAAAGCTAATGCTAGTTCTGAAAGTGAACCCCATATCAGGACTAAATCAAAGTTTTAATTAGAGTCGGCTAGTTATGAAGAAAACTACTTGGAGAAGGATAGAAAGGTATTCAATGAGTTTCAAAGATTCAAAAATATTAATATATCCTTTAGTTGCCTTTAGTGTGTTAATGTATGTCCTGTAAAAATTTGAAAGATGATGAATAGTTTCATATATCAACACTAAGGAGCATGAAACATGAAAGCAAACCTAAAATGATGCATGAAAAATGACTTAAGCAATACAACATAAAGTTTTTGCAACACAGGACCAACATATTTGATAATGTTTGCCCATTCAACATTCAATCTTTCATGTCTTTTTACCCTATCTGTTTTTGGAAACTGGAAAATCTCTATTTTTGTCTCAAATTACCGATGTTTGATCAATTTACTTTTCAGTGGCAGTCAGTTAGTCATGGCACTTCATTGTTATCCAACTCTTCAAATAACTCTCAGACGTGTATGCTGATGCCAAGAGATTGTGTATGTGTTAGCCTGATTTAGTGCTTATTACTGTTTTGGACTTGTTTAAAAACCTCATATGGTGTCGAATTGAAATACATGAGAGTGAAACTAGAAATACTAACTAAACATGCTTGATATTCGAATTATTTGACAGGTTTGATTTGCTATCACAAATGAAACATTAACCTTCTCCGACCCATCCTGTGCAACTTCTTGTAAATACGCAGCTGCTCATAGTAGACTTTTCTCCTCGTCTCCAACAAATCCATCTCAAAAATATTCCTCGAATTTTCAACTCAACATGCAGACATGTGATGTGACACTAAAGATGCTACGTATAAGGAGATCAATGTACAATTGTAGGCTGGAATAACTTTATTTATGGAGTTAAACTGCCCAACAAGAGAGAGAGAGAGAGACTTTGAGTTAGATAAAACCCCATATATTACATGCATATTCAAATAACGAAGGCTCCAAACATCCAGTAGGGCTTTTCCATCCTTGACGAGGCATGTTGCTTGGTTTTTGAATTATTTGACAGGTTTGATTTGCTGCCCCAAATGAGACTTTAAACTTCCCCGACCCTTCCTATGCAACTTCTTGTAAATACGTTACTGCTCATAGTAGACTTTTCTCCTCATCTCCAAGAAATCTGTCTCCAAAAAATTCCTTGATTTTTTAACTCGGCACGCAGACTTGTGATGCAAACACTCCGCCGTCTGAAAATATGTTATGTATAAGGAGATCAACATATAATTGTAGGCTGGAATAACTCTGTTTTTTTTTTTTTTTGTGTGTGTGTGTGTGTGTGCATGTGTGTCAGATGAGTGTATTCTATTTATATGGAAACATATGTAACTTATTTGATAACTCGAATTTATAAAGAGACCCAAATTCGCTTTGAGTTGGAAGAATTCTCATTATATTACAGACCGCTACATATTCAAATAATGAAGTCTCCAATCATCTAGGCTGCGCCACCCTCGAGAAGAATGAGGAAGAAATATGCATATATATATAAGTCTGAAATATATATCTAATATACTAACATACTTAGTCTTAGTAGATTTCGAACAACATTAAATTGAACACGATTATCATATTATTTTAATAATTTCTTTTCATCACGTGGGACTATAACTTTGACTCGTGTCATTTAAAAAAAATGATAGGTGGCTAGTTTTCTAATTAGCTAAACTTAAGGAGTAATTCTGGAAATTGTCCCAAACCCTCATTTGTAAGTTGTGTTGTGTGTGAGTGTGAACGTGTATGAACAACTGAGTGCTTGAATGCTGAATCGAACTTTTTAAGACTTACTTTTTGTTAAAATAAAAAGCTCGTCCGAAGGAGAACGAAGCAATTGTAAGTGGTAAGTTCGACTCGAGTCGAATGTCTCGAGAAAGATTAATCGGAAGTAGTTTTTGTGTTTGATTTCACGAACACGAAAATAATAAAAAAGCTATTCTAGACACGCGATCAAATTGTGGTTTGAGAAGTTTTAATAACTAAGACATCAATTTAAACGACGAGCACTGGAATTAAAAACTTTGAAAAGAGTAATAAAATAGGGGTCTAGGGCTCTAGAATCGTCTCCATGATAAATTGGCATTTTATCGAACACTTAATATACAAGTTGGGGTTATCAGTCCTAACTTATAGATTAAACACTCGACAATCTCAATTGATGGTGCTAAATGAATCTAAGCGCTAGACCCGTAAATTCTAACCAACAATCATCAAGAAATGTAGCAAATTCAAATTTAATTCAAACACGAACAAGATTCAACAAAAAACTTGGAAAATGATCTTCGAAGAACAACAATTATAATCATATGTATTTCTAACAACCATATAATGTAAATCTATGAGAAATGCAAGAAAAACTATTAAGAATCAAGAACATCACATGCCTAACACGAAAAACTCATAACAAAGCAACAAGAAATTCGAATAATAAAACAAAGGGAATGAAAGCTTACTAATGAACAAATGGAGGTTTTCAACGTTCGAACGAGAATTTAAACAAAATTAGACCAAGCTACATTCTATATCCAAGCAATGATCAAGAATCTAAATCTTATTAAAATTAAAAGCTGGAGATTCATGAAGAAGAAAAGAAAAAATCGAAGAAGAAATAAAGAACAACCTTGGGCTTATCAAACCCTAGGAGTTCAAGAGCTTTTGTTTCTAAAAAGAGAGGTTTTATTTACAAGGTTGATAGTGGGGGCAAAATAGTCATTTTACCCAAAATGGCCTGACCACCGATGCTGGAAAATGGCCCTGTCGATGGCGCGTCAATGACACATCAATGGTGTGGCGACTCGGCGTCGACGGCACATCGAAAGGGCATTGATGCATGCGTCGATTGATGGTTGTGCTTCGCGGGTTCGAGTCACAAATTGAGCCAGTTGTGATCCTCATGAACGCTCCTAGGCTTGATCGACTGTAAAAGAGAAAAGTAAAATAACATCAAAATCTACAAAAAGTAAAAGAAAAATACGAAAAAGACACTAAAAAGACGACAAAAGCTACGAATACGCAAAATGAGGAAAAATGGGATAAAATATGACTAAAAACTGACTAAAACACACACGACAATACACAAAAACATACGAAAATTACATGCATATATGTACAAATCAAATGGCATGCCATGCCATGGGTTCCAATTAGATTGCAGATACGATTCATCAACATTTCCCATAAATCCAAATTCGCCCCGAAAACCCAAATTTGCTATGGCTTTCAATGCAAAAGACCTTGCCCAATCCTTCATATTGGCAATGTCCAATATCTTGTAAGTGCTAGCAAAAGATGTTACAGAAGCCATAAAACCGAGTTTGGCCTGGAACTTGAATAGGTGGGTGAATGGGTTCCTGGCGGCTTTCGTCTAGAGCATTACAGGGGCCATGTGCGCAATTAACCACAAAGATCTGGTCCGAGAGGAGAAATCAACAAACAAAATCAGCACACTGGTATTTGGGAGCTCTATTGCGATCTGTGTTGGTGCCTGGGGTTTCCGACGTACAGGATGGATGGAGGGACCAAGGCACTATCTTATAGATAACTCAGCAACTTTTTTACCTCTGTGATTACTATATCAATAGGTGCTCTTCATGGTAGGAGTCATCAAGCACTGGTTACCCAAATGTTTGTAGGCATTTCGTTCTTCTGCTTGCAACAAGTAGGAAAGTTTGGGGACGATAATGGACTCACTCAATTTCTCCTCAAGCTTCCGATCCAAACCACATTTGCACGCTATGGAATGAAGTTTGACAACCCGCTCACAATATCAATTTGGGTGTTGGATACGGTGTGGAAATTATTTTCTTACGATGCCTATAAAAAGGCACTCGCTGCAGCAGTGTTCGACCAGGGGGCGAGGAAGAGAGGTTTAATATCCGAGCAGGTGTTGGGGAAAGAATTGAAACTCAAGGCGGTGCTCGGCGATAGGTTTGAGTGGCGCCTGAGATAATTACGATGGAATGATTTCCTTGTTTCCTGCGCTTCAGCCATGCTTGGCAAGTAGGTAATAAAATGACTTGGTTAGCATAACGGCATGTAAAACCCTATTTGCAGTGAGAATGTGCTCATGCCATTTGTAATGTGCACGTGTTGTTGGTTAGCAAAAAAAAAATTGCATGGCATGGCATGGCATGGTATGCTGAACGTACTTCAACAGATGACAACCCATCTGATTATATTAATTATATCCTAAACACAAGTCACACACACACACTTCATGTTTAGAATTAGAAAATGGTATAAAATCAAGTTAATTAATCTACACAGAGGACTATAGTAAAAAAGTCTTGGTTTATCCTACCACAAAAAAAAATGATAGAGCAACTTCCACTGCCACTAATTGATATACCCGTTTTTTACTAGCAACACATTCAATGAGTTGGCAACAAAAATTAATAGAAGTTGAGTAGTGCAATTAGTCGGAACAAAAGTCCAATTATGATTTCCTTAATTCCGGTCCACGTTGCACAGGCATTCGAATAGTCCAAAATCAAGTTCCAATTCGGACAAACCGTATTAGAAGATCAAGTAAGAATCTATTTACTTAATACCCACCAATCAAATCAGTATACTCAAGGAAAACGATTAACAAATAAATAACCTGTACGTGGATGAGCTTCTGGAACATTAGTAATCAACAATTAATCAAAAATTAAGATTAGATAGCAAACCATAACCCAGCCAGCCGAATATGAATTTAACAAACATACGGGTCAGTTACAACAAAAATATCCAAGCCCTAGATAGACAATGAGAAACTAAACAAAAACCAAACATAACTTAAAAAATACTAGATTCGATAACTCTGAACACGTCCGAGGGTAACAAAATAGCAACACCACCACCACCAACAACAAAGATTTTTTTTCAACCCTTGAAGAAGTTAACCATGGCCAAATGATGATTAGAGATGCCAAGCCATACAAGATTGAAGGCGTTGGAGATATTTCTTCAAGACAAAGATCGAAAAAAAATAGAGGTGTTTTATGTACCTAGACTACAGTGTAACTTGCTAAGTGTCGTTCACTTGATGTGGAAGGGATTTAATATTCACTTTGCTAGAGATATGTTAATCATGAATAATAAAACTCATCACGTTGCGATAATCAGGTTGGGATCGAACAATTTGTTCCCTATCAAACTTGATGTCGTAAATGTCACTTGTTTCCTTACTTCTGAAGATCAGGTTTCCAAGTTGTGGCATGAAAGGTTGGGTATATAACTTATCAAATTTTTAAAGGAGTTATCTAAAAATTGAATTGTTCAAGGTCTTCCCAAAATTGATGTGATCGATGAAGTTTGTGAAGAATGTCAGCTTGGAAAGAAACATCGTGAATCTTTTCCATCTAAACCTAAATTGGCAATCACAATCACCATGGGAGCTTGTGCGCACCGACCTTTGTGGATCTATGCAAGTGTCATTGCTTGGAGGAAGCCGATATTTCTTCTTGTTCGTCAATGCTTACAAGGAAAATATAGGTTTTTATTGTCAAAGAATAATCTCAAACTCTTTATTGTTTCATAATTTTCAATCTTCGAGTTGAAAAAACCTTTGGTTTTCAAAATAAAATAAAATTGAGAAGTGATCATGGAGGAGAATACCTATGTTCTCTATTTGAAGTTTTTTGCAGGAATCATGGAACCAGACATGAACGGATTGCTCATTATACCACACAACAAAATGGTTTTACGGAGTTATCTTGCATATTCTCATGTTCTAAATGCTTTGAGATTAAAATTGATGACAAATTTGAAAAATGCATTTTCATTGGTTATTGTCAAAAGACTTAAACATTCAAGCTTTACAACCCGAAGTTTAAAAAAGGTTGTGATCAACAGAGATATTCGCTTTGATGAAAAGTCTTGTTACGATTCTTTTGTTTTTCCAGAGATATTTAATCAGGCAGTTCTTGAGGTTGAGGGTGATGATGTTCAACCTTTGCAATATGAGAATAACAAAGTTGCCGAGCCTCGTCAAAACTCCCTGGTTTCAATACCAAGAAAAATAAGAAGTCTAAGGGATATTTAAGATGAAATTGATGAAAGCAATGTTGGAGACCAAGTGTACTTTGCGTTCATTGCAGGAGAATAACCAGTCTCGTATGAAGAAGCTTCATAAGAAGATAAATTGATTGATGTTGTGGATATAGGGATCAAGTCCATTGAGAAAAATAGTGTGTGGGAACTCATAATTTTGCTGGTGTGAAATGGGTGTTCAAAACAAAGACTAATCTGGATGGTTATATCAATAATTATAAAGCGTGACTAATAGGAAAAGGCCACAAACAAAAAGAAGGTGAAATTTCAATGAGGTATTTGCTTCCATATCGTCGTGGAAAAACTCTGCCAAATCGTACACAAGATCAATAGAAGGAGAGTAATCACGTACTAGCTGGAGAAGTTAGTCCCGTAGCAAAGAATGGTGGGCTCGAAGGGCTATCGGAGGACAAACTGGATGAGGCCGAAATCTATCCACAGTCTGCCGACCTCCACAACGGCAAGCACCGAAATGGCAACCATCATCTGCTAGATGATGCCATTCTGGGTCCTATTCGGAGAAGCGATGATGACGGTAATGATGACTAACGCTATCGCATTTACCAGATCATGGCTCTTCCACCCCTTCAGCCTCTGCATTACCCCTGCCTGCCGCAATACCCACGCCTCGATGTACATCAATGCCGACACGGAAAACCCGAGCACAAACATCCCAGCCACAAGCGCAAACTTCACCACGGAATGAGCTTCTTCTCCGACCACCTTCCAGAGCGGAATGAAAGCTGCCCCCACTTTGGCACAGATGGCACCCGCCAAGCCCAAAATAAGAGTTTTCTTGGCTAAGTCCTCCATTGAAGCACACCTTCTTCTTTCTTCTTTTTCTGAGGAGGGGAGAGAGAGGGATATGGTGGAACGACTAGGTTAGGCTAGGGCACACACACGAATCTCGGGTGGGTCTAGTGTCTTTATATTTTCTTTTCCACAAATTCTTAATTTATCTAATTTCTATTTTACATGTGGGCACCACAATCATATTCTTGCCCACCTTTTTCCCAAAACACCCTTTCTCATTCCAAGTTCTATTTCTCCTTTTGAATTCTATATATAATGATACTTAGTAGTAGCTATAGAATTAGTTGTTTATCATTGGAAATGTCTATGTTACACATAAATTAATTGAACCTTGAAAATTTATACTACGCAAAAAAGAAAAAAAAAAGTGAATTAATCCAAAGATATGTATACAGTTATATGTTGAAAGCAGGTCATATCCTTGAGATCCAATTTCCGAAGTAATTCTTCAATGTGGTTATGGTGCCAAAGCCTGGAGACAAGTGGAGGATATGCGTCAACTTTTGCGAGCTGAATAAGGCATGTCCTAAGGATCACTACCCATTACCATGCATTGATCTGATGGGGACATTACTTCAGGGTGTGAGCTGTTGAGCATGATGTATTCATCCCAGGGATACCATCAAATCCCAAATGTAAAAAAGGTCAACCTAAAGTGCATTTTGTCACTTTGACCGGTATATACTATTTTATTTCTCTATTGTTTGGGTTAAAGAATGCAGGGGAGACCTACCAAAGGCTCGTAGATAAGATGTTCAAAGATCTCGTGGGGTTAGTTATGGAGGTTTACATGAATGACATGCTAGTGAAGAGTAAGAAGGTAGAGTCTTATGTGGGGCACTTGAAGAAGACCTTCACAAATCTAAGATAGTATGGGATGAAGTTGAACCCCAAGAAGTGTTGTTTTGTCTTTTTGCGAAACCTAGACCGTATTAGAAGATCAAGTAAGAATCTATTTACTTAATACCCCCCAATCAAATCAGTATACTCAAGGAAAACGATTAACGAATGAATAACCTATACATAGATGAGCTTCTGGAACATTAATAATCAATAATTAATCAAAAATTAAGATTAGATAGCAAACCGTAAGCCAGCCAGCCAAATATGAATTTAACAAACATACGAGCTAGTTACAACAGAAATATCCAAGATCTAGCTAGACAATGAGAAATTAAACACAAACCAAACAAAACTAAAAAAATACTAGATTCAATAACTCTGAACACGTCCGAGGGTAAAAAAATAACAACAACACCACCACCAACAACAAAGATTTATTTTCAACCCTTGAGGAAGTTAACCATGGCCAAGTGATGATTAGAGATTCCAAGTCATACAAGATTCAAGGCTTTGGAGGTATTTCTTCAAGACAAAGATCGAAAAAATAAAAAAAAAATTTAAAGGTGTTCTATGTACCTGTACTACAGAGTAACTTGCTAAATGTCGGTGACTTTTTTTTTAGAGCTAAGGATTTAAAATCCAATAAATATAATTTGCAAAAAACAGGATAAGATAGTCTTAGTCAAAATGTACAATGGCGTCAAATCTAACAAAGATAAAAAGAAAAACCTCCTCCACCATTGACCTCCTCCGTCACCCTTCGAAAAAGACCTTGCCCAATCCTTCATATTGGCAATGTCCAATATCTTGTATGTGCTAGCAGAAGATGTTACAGAAGCCATAAAATCAAGTTTGGCCTGGAACTTGAATAGGTGGGTGAATGGGTTCCTGGTGGCTTTCGTTTGGAGCATTACATGGTCTATGTGCGAAGTTAACCACAAAGATCTGGTTCGGGAGGAGAAATCAACAAATGAAATCAGCACACTGGTATTTGGGAGCTCTATTGTGATCTGTGTTGGTGCCTGGGGTTTTCGGCATACAAGTTGGATGGAGGGACCAAGTCACTATGTTATAGATACCTCAGGGACGTTACTTGCTTCTGTGATTACTATATCAGTAGGTGTTCTTCACGGTAGGAGTCATCAAGCACTGTTTACCCAAATGTTTGTAGGCATTTTGTTCTTCTGCTTGCAACAAGTAGGAAAGTTTGGGGACGATTATGGACTTACTCATTTTTTCCTCGCTTCTGATCCAAACCACATTTGCACGCTATGGAATGAAGTTTAGCAAATGACACCCGCTCAAGATATCAATTTGGGTCAAGGCGGAGCTCGGCGTTAGGTTTGAGTGGATTTTGAGATAATTACGATGGAATGACGTTTTTAATAATTTCCTTGTTTCCCTGCGCTTCTGCCATGCTTGGCAAGTATGTAATAAAATGACTTGTTTAGCATAACGGCATGTAAAACCCTATTTGCATTTAGAATGTGCTCTTGCCATTTGTTATGTGCACATGTTGTTGGTTAGCATAACGACATGTAAAACCCTATTTGCAGTGAGAATGTGCTCCTGCCATTTGTTATGTGCACGTGTTGTTGGTTAGCAAAAAAAAAATTGCATGGCAAGGCATGGCATGGTATGCTGAACATACTTCAACAGATGAGAACCCATCTGATTATATCAATTATATCCTAAACACAAGTCACACACATACATGTTTAGGATTAGAAAGTGGTATAAAATCAAGTTAATTAATCTACACATAGGACTATAGTAAAAAATTCGTGGTTTACCCTACCACAAAATGATAATAATAGAGCAACTTCCACTGCCACTAATTGATATACCCGTTTTTTACTAACAACACATTCAATGAGTTGGCAACAAAAATGAATCGAAGTTGAGTAGTGCAATTAGTCGGAACAAAAGTCCAATTATGATTTCCTTAATTCCGGTCTAAATTGCACAGGCATTCGAACAGTCCAAATCAAGTTCCAATTCGGACAAACCGTATTAGAAGATCAAGTAAGAGTCTATTTATTAATACCCACCAATCAAATCAGTATACTCAAGGAAAGTGATTAACAAATGAATAACATGTACGTGGATGAGCTTCTGGAACATTAGTAATCAACAATTAATCAAAACTTAAGATTAGATAGCAAACCATAACTCAGCCAACCGAATATGAATTTAACAAACATACGGGTCAGTTACAGCAAGAATATCCGAGCCCTAGCTAGACAATGAGAAATTAAACAAAAACCAAACAAAACTTAAAAAAAATACTAGATTCGATAACTCTGAACATGTCCGCGGGTAACAAAATAGCAACCCCACCAAAAATAACAACAAAGATTTGTTTTCAACCCTTGAGGAAGTTAACCATGGCCAAGTGATGATTAGAGATGCCAAGTCATACAAGATTCAAAGCGTTGGAGATGTTTCTTCAAGACAAAGATCGAAAAAAATCCAAAAAAAAATTAGATGTGTTTTATGTACCTAGACTACAGTGTGTAACTTGCTAAGTGTCGTTCACTTGATGAGGAAGGGATTTTATATTCACTTTGCTTGATATATGTGCATCATGAATAATAAAAATCATCACGTTGTGAAAATCAGGTTGGGATCGAACAATTTTTTCCCTATCAGACTTGATGTCGTAAATGTCACTTATTTCCATACTACTGAAGTTCAAGTTTTCAAGTTGTGGCATGAAAGATCTGGGCATCTAAATTATCAGATTTCTAAAGGAGTTGTCAAAAAATGGAATTGTTCAAGGTCTTCCCAAAATTGATGTGATCGATGAAGTTTGTGAAGAGTTTGGAAAGCAACATCGTGAATCTTTTCCATCTAAACCTAAATGGCAATCACAATTACCATCGGAGCTTGTGCGAACCGACCTTTGTGGATCTATGCAAGTGTCATCACTTGGAGGAAGCCGATATTTGTTCTTGTTCGTCAATGCTTACAAGGAGAATATAGGTTTTTATTGTCAAAGAATAATCTCAAACTCTTTATTGTTTCATAATTTTCAATCTCCGAGTTGAAAAATCCTTTGGTTTTTATAATAAAATAAAATTGAGAAGCGATCATGGAGGAGAATATCTATATTCTCTATTTGAAGTTTTTTGCAAGAATCATGGAGTCAGGCATGAACTGACTGCTCATTATACCACACAACAAAATGGTTTTGCGGAGTTGTCTTGCATATTCTCATGTTCTAAATGCTTTGAGATTAAAACTTGATGACAAATTTGAAAAATGCATTTTCATTGGTTATTGTCAAAAGACTTAAACATTCAAACTTTACAATCCAAAGTTAAAAAAGGTTGTGATCAACAGAGATATTCGCTTTGATGAAAAGTCTTGTTACAATTTTTTAGTTTTTCCAGGGATATTAAATCAGACAGTTCTTGAGGTTGAAGGTGATGATGTTCAACCTTTGCAATATGATAATAACAAAGTTTTCGAGCCTCGAAAAATAAGAAGTCTAAGGGATATTTAAGATGAAATTGAAGAAAGCAATGTTGGAGACCTAGTGTACTTTGCGCTCTTTGCAGGAGAAGATCCAGTCTCGTATGAAGAAGCTTCATAAGAAGATAAATTGATTGATGTTGTGGATATAGGGATCAAGTTCATTGAGAAAAATAGTATGTGGGAACTCACGATTTTGCCTCTAAATAAAACCCCAATTGGTGTGAAATGGGTGTTCAAAACAAAGACTAGTCTGGATGGTTATATCAACAATTACAAAGCAGGGCTAATAGGAAAAGGCCACAAACAAAAAGAAGGTGAAGATTTCAATGAGGTATTTTCTTCCGTATCGCCGTGGAAAAACTCTGCCAAATCGTACCCAGGATCAATAGAACGAGAGTAATTACGTACCAGCCGGAGAAGTTAGTCCCGTAGCAAAGAATGGTGGACTTGAAGGGCTATCGGAGGACAATATGGATGAGGCCGAAATCCATCCACGGTTGGCCGACCTCCACCACGGCAAGCACCAAAATGGCAACCATCATCTGCTAGATGATTCCATCTGGGTCCTATTCGGAAAAGCGACGACGGTAGTGATGACCAACACTATTGCGTTTCCCAGAGCATGGCTCTTCCATCCCCTCGGCCTCTGCATTACCCCTGCATGCCGCAATACCCACGCCTCGATGTACATCAATGCCGACACGGAAAACTCGAGCACAAATATCCCAGCCACCAGCGCAAACTTCACAACGGAGTGAGTTCTTCTCCGACCACCTTCCAGAGCGGAATGAAAGCTGCCCCCAATCTGGCACAGATGGCACCTGTCAAGCCCCAAATAAGAGTTTTCTTAGCTAAGTCCGCCATTGAAGCACACCTTCTTCTTTCTTCTTTTTCTGAGGAGGGGAGAGAGAGGGATATGGGGGAACGACTAGGCTAGGGCTCACACACGAATCTCGGGTGGGTCTAGTGTCTTTATATTTTCTTTTCCACAAATTCTTAATTTATCTAATTTCTATTTTACATGTGGGCTCCACAATCATATTCTTGCCCACCTTTTTCCCAAAACACCCTTTCTCGTTCCAAGTTCTATTTCTCATTTTGAATTCTATATATATAAATGATACTTAGTAGTAGCCATAGAATTAGTTGTTGATTATTGGAAATGTCTGTGTTACACATATATTAATTGAACCTTGAAAACTTATACTACGCAAAAAAAAAAAAAGGTGAATTAATCCAAAGATATGTATACAGTTATATGTGATGATTTATCCCAACTAAGTATGATGGTATAACAATATTTTATGTGATTATTAGTTTATGTTGGGTTCACACTATTAAGCTCATACGTGTTAAATGTAAGAAAATCTTGGGAATATAATATAATATTACCCCAATTTAATTACAATTTCATTTGTGAAAGCTGTTGAAAGCAGGTCATATTTGTGAGATCCAATTCCCGAAGTACTTTTTCAATATGGTTATGGTGCCAAAGCTTAGAGACAAGTGGAGGATATGCGTCGACTTTTGCGAGCTGAATAAGGAATGTCCTAAGGATCATTACCCGTTACCACGCATTGATCTGATGGTGGACATTACTTCAGGGTGTGAGCTGTTGAGCATGATGGATCCATCCCAGGGATACCATCAAATCTCAAAGGCAAAAAAGGTCAACCTAAAGTGCATTTTGTCACTTCGACCGGTACATACTATTTAATTTCTCTGTTGTTTGGGTTAAAGAATGCAGGGGAGACCTACCAAAGGCTGGTAGATAAGATGTTCAAAGATCTCTTGGGGTTAGTTATGGAGGTGTACATGAATGACATGCTAATGAAGAGTAAGAAGGCAGAATCTTATGTGGGGTACTTGAAGAAGCCCTTCACAATTCTAAGATAGTATGGGATGAAGTTGAACTCCAAGAAGTGTTCTTTTGTCTTTTTGCGGAACCCAAACCGTATTAAAAGATCAAGTACGAATCTGTTTACTTAATACCCACCAATCAAATCAGTATACTCAAGGAAAACAATTAAAGAATGAATAACTTGTACGTAGATAAGCTTCTGGAACATTAATAATCAACAATTAATCAGAAATTAAGGTTAGATAGCAAACCATAAGCCAACTAGGCAAATATAAGTTTAACAAATATACGGGTCAGTTACAGCAGAAATATCCAAGCCCTAGCTAGACAATGAGAAATTACACACAAACTAAAAAAAACTAAAAAAATACTAGATTCGATAACTCTGAACACGTCCTATCACGCCCCATTTTCGAAAAATGTAAAATTTGATTTTTTATAAACAAAACTTTCAAAAACAAGGGCATGAGTTTTCAATAAATTACAATCACAACATAAATTGAGCGGAAGCGTGAATAAAAACTTAACATTAATTTAAAACAGGAAATTCACTTAACGCATCAAATAGTAGTACTCGACTATTCAAGACGTTTTAAATAGAAACACAAGTCTCAAACTTTATTTTGAATTTGACATAAAATTAAAGATACCAATCCATAGAAAGGAAAATAAAATAGCATTGAAAATAACATTTTCGCATCCACCGCCTCGTACCACATCCAACTCCTCAACCTGAAAAGTCTGATAGAAATGGGTGTGAGCTTTCAACTCGCTCATTGGGGATTTGTTTGTCAATATTAAACACAGATCATACAAACCATAAATGAATAGCTACAACACACTGTCAGTCGTTCATAGATGTTGGTCAACCATAGATTTAGCTCGAAAGCTACTGTTGTTTTAGCCCGAAAGCTACTGTTGTTTTAGCTCGAAAGCTACTATGGAATGTTGCATTGAGACATAAATAATTCACATAATCGCATATAACATAGACAAACATAGAAATATTCGTATATGTTAACAAGAAATCATATAAATCATAAATGAATGGCTACAACACACTATCATTGTTTTAGCTCGAAAGTTACTATGGAATGTTGCATTGAGACATAGATAATTCATATAATAGCATTTAACATAGACAAACATAGTTTTGAATAGAATCACCCACCTTTGAATGCGTTTCGTGAAAATGCGAATGTAGATGCTCGTGCTTGAAAATTCTACTTTTGAGACCCCTCGTTTCCTACATTAAAATAATAATTTATCTTAGAACTTGCTTTGAAAAATAGATTTGAAATAAAAAAAATATATATATAATTAAACCATAGCCATGAATCGAATGTTTGGTTAGGGAAAACAAAGCCCATAGGGTTGTTTTAGTCGGGTTCTTGGAATTGGAGGGATAAAATTAAAGTTTTGGGTAAATTGGAGGCTCAATTGAACAAGGGTAAGAGTCTTGGGGATCAATTGAAATGGATGGCAAAAATCCTAGGTCAATTTGCAATAACTTGGAAATGGAGAAATTAAAACCCTCCTTGGCCCCAAATTACATTCGGCCCGTCTCTTTTCCTTCTTCATTTCCTCCCTCCCCGTTTCTCCTCTTTCTTCTTTCCCTAATTGCAGAAATCGGGCGACGGTGACGGGGCTCGGAAGGAAACGGCGGCAGCTTCGCCTCCAATCGATGGCGGCGGTTGGCAGAGCGGCAGCAGGTGAAGGCGGCGCAGCACCGGCGGAGGCGGCGACTGCGTGGGTTTGGCGGTTGAAAATCGGCCGTGGTTTGGCTGCGCCTGGTTGTGTGCAAGCACCACGGCGGCGGCTGTTGGCTGGAAAACGGCTGTGGTCGGTTGGGTTTGTGGGTTTCGGGTTGGTGACGGGAGTGTAGGTTTTGGTTGCGGGTTTTGCCGGCTTTCGATCGGTGATTTCGGGGTTTGGGAAAAAGAAGGCAGCCATGGCAGTTATGGCTCGTTGCAACGCGGAGATGGTGCTGCAGTTGGGTTTGGAACGGTGGCAGGGATGGAGATTTGTCGTAGGAAAGTCGGGCTGTGGTCGTGGTGGTTCGACGACATCGGGGTGACTGAAAGTTTGGTGGCCGATCGGTGGCGATTCTGTCGACAGTTTTTGGGTGTTGGGATAACGTTTGTGTTCTTTGAAAATTTTTTAGAAAAATAGGAATGGTTTTTACCTGTTATTTGACTGCGGCAGTATGCAGAAATTTTGTGAAAATTGATGTTGGTTTGGGATTGTTTATATAAACCAAGCATAGAACTTAATTTCGGAAAGTTAGGGTAGAGGTTTAGTGGACTCGATTTGTCGTTGGGCTCGTTTTTAAAGTCCGAAAAGAGTCGACCCAATAACGACTTAAGTTTTAAATCCAATAATTTCATGAACGAACCAAATCGACGAATTTAAATTCTTGAATCGAAATAATCTCTAAGGTGACTCAAAAGTGTTTTAAATTGTTAAAAATAATTATAATATAAATAAATTATAATAATTTTAGAAATTGAAATTATTTTAAAACGAGAATCTATTAATTTGATTATAACAAGATTTTAAAATAATTTAAGATAATTTACATAGATACAACTACAATATAATAGTCTTTAAAATATATTTAACAATCGCACTAGAAATTATATTAAATAGAAATCCTTAAATTAATTAAATAAATCGTAGTAGTTTTTAGAAGTCGAAATATATATATAAAATTTATTTGGTAACCGAATTGTTAATTCGATTAAATAGAATTCTATGGGTTTTAAATTTGGCTTTGGTAAAAATAAAATAAAATGAAAATAATATAATTGGATTTGAATAAAAGGCTTATTGGACTTGAAACAATAGAATTTAAAAAAAAATATTGGGTTTAAAATTATAAGGAAATAAAAACTTGGGCGTTACAAGTCCGAGGGTAACAAAATAGCAACACCACCATCACCAACAACAAAGATTTGTTTTCAACCCTTGAGGAATTTAACTATGGCCAAGTGACGATTAAAGATGCCAAGCCTTTCTTCAAGACATTCTTTTCTTTTAGTACGTCGGGAAATAATTATATTCTTTAACAATGTGATTTTGAATGATGATTGTCGATTCATCAATTTAAAAATCAATTTGTCTTGTAACTATTAATACCTTTTCCCCCCATAAAGCACTAATCCCTCTTTATGGAATACATTTGAAAATATTTCCAAATGTTTCAAATGCTCCTTCATATTCTTTGATGTGATGAGAATACGGTCTATGTAAACGGATTAAACTGCAATAGTTTTTGAAAAGACTATCCATCCTTTATTAATATGTTTAGGGTGTATTTGTTAATCTAATGATTTTAATTTGGGAATATCTCAAAAATTTTAATCTTATGAAAACCCCTAATAAAGAATAAAATCCTGGTTTTATTCACCTCGTGATTATTTAGCCTTGGGATCGAATGATATAAATTTCATAAAACTCTTTATGTATGTATACGAAAATGTAGATGTTAAACACATACGTTGCCCATTTGTCATAATTCTATCGAATTTTCTAGCCCTATATCTAATCAAGTCTATAATGTTTATAGTTGTTTAATTGCAAACTTCAAAAGGAAAAGGGTAAAATAAAACAAAATCCGACTTGTAATATTTGAAATCTCCTTGCAAGAAAAAACAGAAAGCAAAATGAAAATAATATTCCAAATTTCATTTGATCGTTTAATAATTATGCAACAAAACCTCAAAGTAAATAAGTATTTATGAATCACAATCATTACCCTAATGAATTATTTCTTTTCTTTGAATGATTTGAGTATCATCTTGTTTCCCACTTTCATGTCCCAAACAACAGCCAAATAATTTTTGGCACTAGCCGCATCGCCATCCTTGGCAGAGATTGTTAAGTCATACATAATAGCGCTTCGAGTCTGTGCCCTATATACATTGATCACATATACCATTATTAAATGTGTTTTTGCTAACCTATTTCGCTCAGTAATTGCAAATTCGGCTACCTTCAACACATTTCGGTCCATTCTATCGACCAGTGGCGTTCTACCAACAACTTCATTGGAGAACGCCAAAATTATGGAAAATACAAATAGAAGCGAGCGAGATGTGATTGCCATCTTTCTTTTACTTGTGTACGTGAATTATATGGTGACCACTCACTCCTCTCTATTTATTATGGTTGGAGAGTAAATTGATAGTTATCTAAATAAATTAGAGATGATGGAAAATTAAATTCATTATCATCTACTGAGCTTTGGGTACACGGGTCATGGAAAAACTATGGGCTTTTACTTTATATTATTTCAATCCAGTAAATTTTAGTTGGCCAAAAATATATACATTTATATGTATCACAAAAAACATATACTATAAAACAATAGTTCAGAAATGAAAGAAATTATTTTCGATTTCAATGCTAATTGAATAATAAAAATGACAATGTGAGGGAGTGAGACAATATGTGCACATTAAACCAAATAAAAATTGACACCATTTAAAAATAAAATTATTACACTTGGATCCATTTCAAAAATATTAATTTGGGATTTGTAATTTTTAATTACCGGAAAAAACTAATTTATCTAAAAAAATATTACTAATATTTGAAAACCGTACAATGTGGATAATTACGTCAATAATATGAGAAGTCATTACATGGTCCACAGAAGTTCCCTATGTTAAAATAACACACGCAATAATAAGAAGAGTTAATCGTAAATAAACTTAACACTCGATTTTAACAAAAACTTTAATTCAATATCACTCTAAATAAGATTTTCTGTTCCAACTGTTTATTAATAAAAACAACTTGAAGACAAACTTGTACAATCATTTTTCTGGCCTGGGCAGTTGTTTTGGACTGGGAATAATCCTATTTTTTTTTGTTCTATAATTGTAGCTTTTTTTTTCCTCTCAATTTTATCTGCACTTATGATTACTAAACTCATTCATATTTTTTTTTATTTACAAAAATGTATTTGAATGAATTGATTTATATATCCTTATTATATATTCTACCCATCCTTATTCATTCAATTACTAAACACGCCTATAAAAATTACAAAATTACTACACACACCCATTTATACACAAATATATATAATATCACTATTCATTTATTTCTAACACTTTTCTTTCAACCACACTTCAATCTTCTCCATACCCTAATCTATAAATCTATCTATCTATCTATCTATACATAAAAAAGGCTAGCGTTTCTAAATATATTTTTCAAAATTTTTCCGCTAATTTTACTTACTATTTATAGTAATTCATATTTTTTATTTATATAATTATTTATGTAATACTTTTTTGGAGATTATAATTTATGTAAAAAAATATTAAATAACTAGAAGAATTATGTATAATTATATATAAAATCTGAGAAAAGTAAAAATAATATAAAAAAATCTGAATAAAATATAAAATATAAAAAATTAAAATAAATGTAAATAATTAGTTAATAAATAATTAGATAAAAATATAAGTACTTATAATTAGATTATAAATATTATTTAATAAATATGAAATAAAATTGAAATTTATAAATCGAATAAAATTAAAGAGAGAAATCATAAAGTAAGTTAAATTAACTTAAGATCTTCATAATTAGAATTTATAAAATTATTAAATAGATCTAAAAATAAAAAAGAAAATCAGGAAAAATAATGAAATTGGAAAACAATAATATCAATTACAAAAATATTATATATATATATATATATATATATATATATATATATATATATATATAAGAAATCTGAAAAATAAAATATAAATATAAAATGTATAATATATAAATAAATCTAAATATTTAGTTTATAAATCTGCAGAACCTAGAAAAGTAAAATCAAAATATAAATATGTCAAATGATATCAAATAAATTTATTTTTATTATAATTAAGATATTAGAACTTATAATTAAATTAAAAATAATTATTTATAAATACAAAAAATAGAAAGAAAAATCAAAAAGTTGCTAATATTATAAACTTAATATGAATTCATAGCTACAGGAATTTTGTACCATTAAATATAGAAAATTATATATTAACTAAGTATGAATATAAAGAAAATAAAAAATTAAAAGAAATATAAAATAATATAAACAAAATTGAAAAAAATATGAATAAGAAATAATAATAAGATTATAATTTGATTTTAAAAAATTATTTAATAAGTTTGTTAAAGACAAAGATATTATAAGTAGAACAAAAAACTTGAGACGAAGACAATACATACATACATACATACATACATACATACATACAATCGGTAACAAGAACATGTATTTTCTTTCATAATTTTATTTTTTTACTAGAATAGGCGACATGAGGACAAACCTAATAGAGTCATATCTTTCAATTTCTATACGTAATTCGGCTAAAACCCTGATAACCCAAACTCTGACTCAGAACGTGTCAAGCTTGACAATGACACTTTTTTTTTTTCATTTTCCTAAAAAATTTTAAAAAATATATTATGAACATAAGTGAAAAGTAAATAACTTTATACAATTATTTGATTAAAATTTGAAATCAAAATTATACGTGTGCAGAATGAAAAAAAATTGATTATATAATCGCATAATATAAAGAATTCAATATATTATTTTAAAATTTTAACTAAACAACTATTTATGAATATTTTTATATTAATAGTTTGTGACTAATTAATATGATTTTATGTATTTAACGTTAGAAAT
>BMAC01000410.1:368978-384269 GCA_014905375.1 Phtheirospermum japonicum
TATATATATATATATATAAAATTATAATTTATTTATCGGGTTCATCAACTGATTGGGTGACTTGATGTTTAACTCGATTACTCAGTGGCTACCCGACTCAATTAACGAGATGATTTAAAAAATATTAACTATAATAAAATAGAGTACAAAGGCCATTAATTAAGTTTGCAATACTATGCCTCATTTATTTGGTATTTCTTGTTCATTCTTGTAGTATTTTATATATTTTTTAGTTTCTAGATTTAGGAGATAATTTTTTTATATTATAAATTTAATTAAATATATTACTTTCTGTTTTAAAATATTTTAATATTTATTTTATTATTTATAACTTCTTGATCTTTGTTAGTATTTTATTATCAACTTTCAATAGATAAAATAAATATTTTGAAATAATTTTTATATATTTATTTAATTTAGTTTATAACGCCAAATTATTCTTTTAATGTCTTTAAAATAAATACTTAGAAATAAATTATAAACTTATTTTATTTCTATTTGATTTCAAATATTATCATATTTATTATATGATAATATTTCTATTTTTTATTTTATTTTATTTTAGAAATTATTAAGAATTATTTAGAATTAAAATACATTTCTCGTATTTATTTAACTGAATTCATAATTTTCTCTGAATTATTTTATTATTTATAGAATTTTAAGTTTGTTTTTGTTACTTTTAGGATTTATTAAATGATTATCCAGAATTTAGATTATTTTTAATTTATTCTATAAAATTATTGTGAAATAACATTTATTCTATATTATTTATTCATATCTTTTTTTATTTTTAGATTATTTGATAAATATTTATATATAAAATATATTTCTTATATATGTTTAACTTATTTCATATTTTTTATGATTTATTTTATAAGTTATGACATTTCTATATTCTTCTGATTATTAAATAATTATTCAGAACTCATAATATTTTAGTTCAATTTTAAAATATTTTAGGACTTGTTTTATATTATTTATAATATATAGGTTTTTTTTTGATGTTTTTAATTTTAATTTAATTAATATATATTTATAATTTAAATACAAGTTTTTATATTTATTTAGTTGATTTTATAATTTTTTTTTTAAATTTATATTACAAGTATTATATTTTTATTGATTAGCGGTTGATTTGGTAATTGTATAAATATGTTGAAATAAATAATTTCTAAAATAAAAATACAACAAATTGCGGCTAAAGTACAACTAGATTATTCAGTTGTACTCAAACAAATTGATGTGATCAAATTATGACTAATGATAAACTTTGGGATACATGTTTGAAAACAAGTAGAACGGTACCGATAATTAGAAAAGCCTAAAATTATTTATAAGATTTCCACTTTGTCTTTGAATACAAAGACTAAATAAGGAGATGCACGCAGTGATTTGTAATAACGTGACTACTATAATTGTTTCGCGACTAACTAAAGGAAGAGTTTGAAACTATTAGCATGTAATGATAACAAGTTAAACTATAATTAGACTTATAATGTAGTCTGCAAAAAATTGTTTCATAATATATAAATATGAAGTTATTTACATTTGATTTGTTTTAGAGGGCGGATATACACACCCCATCTATTTATGACTTCACCCCAATTAAAGAAATCAACAAAAATGCCAAAATCACCCCCCCTCCATCCCCCCACCTCCAAACACCCAAATACATCATTTTCTTCAACCTTTCACCACCACTCCAACTTTGCTATTAGCGTCGCCCATCACACTATTGCCGCCACCGTCAAACAAGAAGAAGAAAAAACGGTGATGGGTGGTGAAAGGTAAGTGATGGATATGAGCGACATAGGGTAAGAAATAGATGCAAAATAGGGGTGTTCGTCTCTGATTTCTCGAATATAACTCATATGTTTGAACTTTTTGATCGAACAATACAATGTTGTTCGAAAAAAAAATCGAACAACCCATTTTTAGCCTAAAAGGGGCGTTCATATCATTTTTTTGAACATATATTTTGTGTACAAATAAATTCTTTAAACATGTGTTTTGTATTCAAATCGATTTTTTGATATATTTTGTATTCGAAAATTTGATTCGAACGACATTTTTTCAAGGCGTTTATTTTTCTTAAATGGCACGGCTGTCATGGCGGCGGCAACGTATTTCTGTGCGCATGGTTTTTTATATTCTTTAATAGCCGGCGGCGGTGATGGACGGTGGCTGGAGTGGTGGTGAGAGTTGAAATTGATTAAGTATTTTGGGGTATAGGATTTAAGGATAATATTGATATTTTTGTGATAACATTTTTTAGTGGAGTGCGTATATCCGCGTTGTTTGATTTAAATTTACTTATATTGACTAATAATCATGACTCGAGTATTTTTTGTTATTATATTATATTAATAAATTAATAATATTACACTTACATTGAATAAATTACACCATCTATTTCAATTCGCTTAGTAAATCGCACGGGCTAAATACTAGTATTACAAAAAATAAATAATAGATAATAGAAAAAATATGAGAACACGCAATATAAGTATTTCAACCACCAATGACCAAAAGAATTGGACATTTTTCTCATTTTCTTTACCAACTTGTAACATGAATCGAATTACATGTACTTAGATGTATTAATTTCTCTTTTTTTGCCCATTTGTAATGGGAATCAAACACACGTGCTACATGATTTTTGTAATAGGAATTGAACACATGTACTAGGTGATGTGGCAGCGTATGTTTAATTTAGAAGAGGTTGTACAAATTTTATCCGAATATTGTTTCAATATCCTCCGCTTAAAATGGACATAATTTGGTATTATCTAGTTATGTGTAAAATTTGGCAAAATTGAGTTTGAGAAAAAAGGAATTCCAAAATTGGGTTGATAAAACTAAAGCAAACACAACCAAATTTAATGTTAATCTAAATCAAATTTCCTGTTACAACTGTTTATTAATAAGAACAACTTGAAGACAAACTTGTAGGATCATTTTTCTAGCCTGAGCATTTGTTGGGCGGGAACAAGCCCATGTTTTTCAATTCTATAATTGTTTAATGCCTCAACAAACAAAGCAGATATACTAATTATTATATTTCATCTACCCAAGAAATATCACTCAGCAAAATGCCTCAACACGCTATGACTCATGAATTCAGTCCACCTATAATCAATTAATTAGAATACCTAGTATTTATGTAAGAAAAACTAATCCAAATACCACTTGACACTTGTTTCTCTTTTATAAATCCCAAAAATTTGATATTCCTCCTCAATGGTTTAACTTATGAATTATCTAGATTGATATGATCTTTATTATCATTTCACAAATTTAGTTATTACATTCTAGTTTGCATCAACCGATATACAAATATTGATTGTATGTGCATTCCATAATACATTACCTCCCAGAATGCGTATGCAAATCAACTACAATAAATTTCCCAAAAAATGAATAAATAATATCTTCACAAGTATTGAAAACATTATTCTACTTTCAAACTGATATCAAAAGTAAATCAATCATTAAATCAATATTGCACCAACAAAATACATCAACATTTTCAAAATCAAACATTCAATATGTATATAAAAATTAGAATGAAACATATTAGGTGGGCTTTTTGGTTATGGGAATCAAATTTTTGCTTCAACAACAAGTAATTCGGACATAAAAAGAGGTTTTAGTTTCTATATTAAAATTTCATATATAAAAAAATTCTATTAAAACCCTTTTTTGGTTGATGTATAATAGATTACTGGGTGGGTTGGATTATGCTGGTAATTAGCCTTTTGTTTTTTGTTTTTTTTTCTACATTGAACTTTATTATGATTATATTAAATGATGAGTTATTCTATTGCAGCTTTGTTGAACTGGACATTTTCAATTACCTTCGAGTGAAATGCCCGTTGCTTCTAAATGAAATGGATGATTATGTTACTTAGACGAAGAAGACGATTCAGAGTCTGCCTCGGTAATCATCAGAAGAATGGAAACTAAAAAATAAAATAAAAATTGAAAA
Organism: Phtheirospermum japonicum; assembly: GCA_014905375.1. Taxonomy (NCBI): domain Eukaryota; kingdom Viridiplantae; phylum Streptophyta; class Magnoliopsida; order Lamiales; family Orobanchaceae; genus Phtheirospermum; species Phtheirospermum japonicum. Next base: position 372,970 of record BMAC01000410.1, read on the forward strand.
GTATAATAAAAAAACTCAAAAAACACAATAATATGAAATAAATCTTTAAAAATTATGAAATAACTGTGAAATCTTATAAAATAATATGAAGAAATAATAAGCTTTAAAAAAAATCAAAAAATAAAACAAAAAATTAGAAAATAAATAAACATAAACATTATAAGAAATCTGAAAATAAATATCACATAAATATAAAATAAATATAAAAAAGTATAATATAAGTCTTAAGAAATTCGAAATAATTGTAAGACTTAATAAATAAGTTTTAATATTTAATTTTGAGAAAACAATATTTACCCCCCGTATCAGGGTTTATTTTAATACATTCAAACACAATTATTTTTTTAAGATAAAATTATCGTACAATGCACGGGTACAATGCCAGTAAATATGTATTACATACCATCCTCGTTTGATATCTAATATATAATAAATTATTGTCGAATGTAATATGTATTTTACAATTCAAAAAAATAAATTATATATTATGAAATACTTATTGGTAAAAGACATTTATCATTTGTTTATTTGTAGTAGGCGGTCTAATATGTATGCTTGTTTCTTCCATTTTTGTAAAAAAATAAATAAAATAAAATTAAAGTTCTATATTTTGTGTTTAATTTGATATTTTATATGATAAATTTTGAATTATTTATTTTCTAAATTGAGTTTATATTGTTATTAACATGAAAATAAAGATTGGGATGTGAATTCTTAATTTTTAGAATTTGGGACTCGAAGATAAATCGGCAAATAGTGGCCGAAACTTGCTCAAGATTCCACACTCGCTTTATTGAACAAATGTCAATATTTCGGCCAAAGGCCGCCGAAAATATTTTTGTTTGTTTACTACTTTCTATATCAGTTCTACAAAAACTGATGTAGAAAACCTGTTGCGTAAAAAGCAAATTTGGCATCTACAAAAACTGATGTAGAAAACCTGTTTCATAAAAAGCAATTTTGGCATCGGTTTACAAATCAATGTAGAAAATATTTTTTAGCGTATAAGTTATTTTCTACATAAATATCTATAGAACCGATATAGAAAGTATTAAAAAAGAAAATTGCTTTCGTCGGCCTTTGGACAAAATATTGAACCAATTTTGGCAAATATGACCGAAATATTTACATTTGTTTAACGGAGCAGAGCCANAAAAAAAAGCATCTCAGCCATTAAAGGTCGAGATTTCTTTCGACCAGGGTTGACCAAGTTGCGAATAGTTTTTTCAAAGTTAAAACTAAATTTAATAATACGGTTGCAAAAATGAAAAATTAATTGAACAAAAATAAAGAAAATGATTGCATTAATTATTTTCATATTTTTTTAATTATCAATTGTTGATTATTTGTTATGATTGAAGAACTAGAATTTAAACAATGAAGAGTAAATGAAGTTGAAGAACTTTTATTATTTTAAATAAATAATTGTAAAAAATATTGAATGTATTAAATTATATATTAATAATATGTGTAGCTACATATTTTTTATGTGCTTATATAACAATGAAGATGAATAAGGATGTGTTGAAATTATATAAGAACATATGTATCATTTAATTGAGTGACGTTTTAATAAATAAAATTTACATTAGCACAACTTGCAAAAGCCCATATACTGAAACAATTGGCCCTATTACTAATATAATTTGGGCATATACAATAAAGCCTAGACATTAGAAGAAGCAGCCTTTCCTCTGGAGATGGGCTCAGTGGGCCTAACCAGTTTCAAGATTTGGATTGGAGGATAAATCGTGGTGGAACTGTAAAACAGGAACAGAGAACAAAAGAACGAAAAGAGTACAGAAAGACACGGTGGTGGACCGACGAAGCATCTGCTCCGACACATGCATCGGACGACGACAGTATGTGCTAATTTATCTTTTGTGTTAGTTTTTTCCTCATAAAGAAATATTTGAGCGGTCTGGTTTCATACCTGATAAAAACCTCTAGGTTAGGTGGGCTTTTTAGTTATGGGAATCAAGTTAGTAAACTGTAATTCAATCTAACTGTAAAAATTCGCTTCAATAAAAGTAATTCGGACATAAAAAGAGGTTTTAGTTTCATATGAACCTTTATTTGATTAGGAGTATGACACGCATGCCTGTTTCACATCCATGTATTCGTGGCTGAATTTAGATTGCTAGCAAAAATTAGATCCGTTTTATGCTTCAGTAGCTTATGCCAAAAAAAAGTGGATTTGGGTATACAAACCCTAAATATCTAGGGACGGAGACAGAATTGAACAAGAGTGTGGCAAGATTTATTTTTCTGAAAAATGGGGGCAAAAAGAGGTGTCTTTTTAGGGGGCGAGAATCAAGATTTTAAGAGTTCTATATGAAAAATTCATATTTAACAATTTTGTATACAAAAGTTAAATTAATTTAGAAAACAAAAAACTGAAGTTGGAAGGGGAGATGTATAACAGATTATTGGGTGGATCGGATTTTGTGGACCTTCCAAACGTACAGTTAGCTTAACTCTGTTCTAGAGTTGTCCCGTTACAATTACTGATGATCTCAATGCTCACCTGCTTTTCCAAAAGAGACACTCAGCACCATTGAGCTTCATCGGTTTACATTGGAGAAATACTCGCTGTGCAAGAGGATTGGCCACAAGAGACACATTGACAGTGGTGCTTTTATCGTAGGAGGCCATCAATGGGTTGTCACTGTCTTTCCCTGGGTTTTGTCAGATGGCGATATGTACCTTGGTCTTCGTATCACTCTCGTGAGTGAAAAAGTGATGGGGTCTGTTGCCTATTCCAGATGTCACTTCTCGATCAGAGCGGAAAGGGGGATCATCTCACCAAATAGTTTCCAGTACTTACGGGGCCCGTGCTAATTATGCCAAAGAAGTGTGTGGGCCATCATCACTTTATAGAGCGAGGTCGCCTTGAGAGATCATCGTATCTCAAGGATGATTGTTTAAAAATTGAATCTGTTAGCGTTGTGCTGCCTCCTGGGGCTGAGGCAGTAACACCAACAATTGCTGATGATGGAGATCATGATGATGGGGTTGATTTTCTGGCCATATTGGATGCTGGTGAAGGCTGTGACGTTGTTTTCAATGTGAGGGGTGAGGAGCGGTTTAGCGCACATAATGTTATACTCTCAGCACGCTCCCCAGTCTTTCGATCCATGTTTGTCGGCTCTGATCAGCGGGAATTGGTCATCACTAGCATGGAACCTCGGGTTTTTAAGGTAACAAGTTCTCTATGATTTGTTCCGGAACAAAAATATTACAAAAATACCCCTGAGATTTATTTTGTCCACATTCACTCTCTTTATAAGAAGAAATATATTTCAAAACCGCCCACATTTATAAAAATATTACAATCGACCACTTAACCTTAACACTGAATCAAACTTGAGGGGTATTTTTTTTGTAATTTTGGAAGTTAGCTATTTTTCTTGTAAGTAGGTTAAACCTCAAGTTTTTTTCTTTTTTGTAATAGTTTGAGTTACTTACATCTGATCCTCATATCTGTCTTTTCACAGTCTTTATTGCATTTTATATATTCCGATACTCTCCCAGAAGACGAGAGGACCTTGGTAGTTGATGGATATGCTTTTGGGCAATGTGTATCCAGCCCATTCGGAGCCAACTTGCTTGCAGCTGCAGATGCTGATTACAATTTCAAAGTCGTTAGATCCCGATTCTTCGAGGACTGTGTAACTCAAATTGTGGTTGACCGACTACAAATACAAACTGGAACCGCGGAGTACGATTCTAGTTCCGATTTGAATCAGGTTCACCGGGACGAGTTAAGTTTTAATTTAACCTAGTAATTTTTTATTTTTTATTTTTGGAAAAAAAATCATAATTTTAATTTTAGATAAATACGATGACACTAATTGAAAAGAAAAATTGGTGTTATATTAAGAGACATGCTCTTTATTTTATCTTACTTCCACATAATTAGAATTGCTAATTTATAGCACAATATGTCAATATTATTATCACTAACTGGACTTAATAATTTTAAGAAAAAAAAATAATAGAATACAAAAATAATAACAAGGGTTTAAACATAATAAAACAAATAAAATAATAATTTAATTGACAGTCCAAATGTAAAAAGAACACAAAATAAATGAAACTTAAAGTTACCAAGTGAGCTCACTCTAGTCATCAGCACAAAAACAGAAAATAAAATTATTCAGCAATGGAGAAAATTAAACTTCATCATCACTCCCTCTCAACCTCATCGTTACCATGTCCAGGAAACAGAAAATAAATGAAACTTAAAGTAACCATGTCCAAAAACAGAGATGATAATAAACAGGCTCTATATGTTGTTCTCAGGAATTGCATTAATAGCCTTGTTCTACCGTAGAATCACTACCAATCTTTCTCTAATCATCAAAACCAAACAACAATCTCATCGTCTCACAACAAAAAAAATAGCAGTTTATTGAGGGTAAAAACTCTCGGTAATCGCCAAAGAGTCATCGGCAAATAGTTTATCGAGAAAAAAACCGAGGGAAAATTCCCCTCAGTAAGCATTAGTGAGGGAAAAGTCGCCCTCGTTAATTTTTTTCGAGGGAAAGATCGAAGATTTTTTCATTCGATAAATTCACTTTGCCCTAAAATATATGCACTCGGAAAAAGCGAGAGGAGAATCCCCTCGGAAAACCGAGGGAAATAAACCCTTGGAAAAAATGAGGGAAAATACCGAGGGAATATACGCCTTCGGAAAAATCGAGGGGAGAATCTCCTCAGAAAACCGAATGAAATAAGCCCTCGGAAAAATCGAAGGGAACTAGTGCCCTCGGAAGATATTAAAAAATAAAATTTTTAAAAAAACATGAAAAAAAATCGAGGGGTATATTCCCCTCGGTTTTTCCGAGGGTTACGGTCCCCTCGATTTTTCTTTTTTCTTTTTAATTATAATTCATGTTTATTTATTAAAATACCCCAAAAATATAAAAAAAATCATTAATGAACAAACAAATAAATAAACCAATTATTATAAAAATATTTGAAAATTTACAATTATTAAATTTGTTCGACAGAAATATTTAGTAACAAATTTTATAAAAATATAAAACTGTACTATGACGGGGGAGGCTGCGGCGGAGAGTACTGCTGGATAGGGCTGTAAACGAGTCGAGACGAGCTCGAGTTGAGATGTTTTTGAGCTCGAACTCGAAAAAAATGTAAAAGCTCGACTCGAGCTCGAGCTCGGTCGAGCTCAATAAAATAGGCTCGAGCTCGAGCTCGGTCAGTTTAGCCAAGCTCAAGCTCGACTCGCGAGCTTGAAACTCGCGAGCCGGGATTGAGCTCGCGAGCCGAGCTCGAGTGAATTTATATAATAATATATATATATATATAATATATATATATATAATGATGGTGTATGTGTTTTTGGCTCGATAGGCTCGACGAGCTATCGAGCCTGTATTAAATGAGCTCGAACTCGGCTCAACATACAATCGAGCCAGCTCGAGTTCGGCTCGAGCTCGGTCAATATCGAACTCGAGTCGATCTTTGACCGAGTTGCTCGCGAGCGGTTCGCGAGTGGCTCGACTCGTTTACAGCCCTACTGCTGGAAACGAGCTAACAGCTCGGCCATTTGGGCGTTCATCCGCTCCTAAAATGCCAACAGCTCCTGGCGCTGCTACTCATGTAGAAGCTCAGACTCCCGTCGCTGTCGCTCAAACTCGGTATATCGCTGCTCCATTGCCTCCTGAGCTCGTCTTTTGGCCTCTAACTCCTCCCTCTGCGCCTGTAACTGCTTGGAGCAGTCTCACGTGGGTCCTATCATGCTGGGAGGAGGAGGAGGAAGAAGAGCTTCATCATAAACCCTTCACTGCAGCCACCACCTTCCCAAACGAGTCGGTGCCGTAGTGTCGGCCCTTGCTCGACCCGAAGACGTCGAAAAAAATACGATTAGGGTCAACCTAGCTATCCGGATCCTGGGAAGACACACATACCTCCTCCAGATGTTGCTCATACTCCTCCTGAAATACAACTCGTTAGTAAATTTTACATTAAAATCAAAGAACAAGTTAAAAATAAGAAAGAGACTCACATTAGTATTACTAGATCTTGCATCGATCCACGTGTCGTCGTCCTTCCTGTGCGTACGTATAAAAACCTGGTACGTATTGGCTGGTGCACCCGTCTCCTGCTCCTGTATTCAAATAAAATTTTCAAATATTTAACATTAAAGAAAACAAATAAATAATATATTATATTTTGAAATTACTTACGATATCCCGAGCATAATCGGCCGCAGATCTAGACCCCCTCTATGCTTCGACATCCCAGTACCCGCACCAGCAGGCTTGCTCCTCCTGTTCCAGCTGCACTGCTCGGATTTTTTTTTTTATTCTCGAACTTATCCCACTCAACCTTCCAAACCCTAGTTGAAATGCATGATATATAAGGTGATATAAATTATCTGTAATTAAAATAAAAGGCTAATTTAATAAGAAAATATATAACAAAATCATTTACCTTCAGTCCTCCTTGGTAACGCATCTCGGCAGCTGACCACCATGAGAATCATGATACTGCTTATACTCGTTCAGCCACTTCGCACACTTGTCCAACATCGTTACATTAAATGTTGTCTCTATTTGCTATACATTATACTTGTTCGTGTCCCAATAACATATATCGTACAAAATAAAATAATAATTACAATTCAATTGATACATGGTTCTCAAGTTACAGTAAAGATTAATAAATTTGGATATAAAATAATAATTACCTGAAATATGTCCCACCAAAATTAACGAGTCTCATCAGGGACTGCCTTATAGCACCACCCGGCGGGATGTAGCTCATTCTCCCTAATCTCCTAAAGTATGGTGGCCAGCTTGGTCTGTCTGCTATTTAGTCTGTAATTGTACTTGTGGTTACAAATATTATTTTAAATAACGATAATTAAAATTTTAAAATTATTAATTTACTTACTTCCTCCCGACGATATGAATAAGAACTCCCCCTTCCGTGGTGGGACCAACTACCGTCGTGATGTACCCGCATCGGCCGGTGTCGGTGTGCTGGTATCCGTTATCGGCGCTGAATGATCAGTACCAAACCAATGCCTATGTAATCGTCATTGTAATCAGCTAAACGATTAATCGACCCCATATCCGATCAACCTAGGCTTCTGGATCCACGACCTCTCGGCATATGATAAAATAATAGATAATACGAGCATTTTACAAAATACCAGTATATATATTATATATCAACCATTTTAATAAACCCAAACATAAAATAAATTAGTTAAACAAAAAAGAGTGTTTTACAATATGAATAATTTACATATATTTCAACCAAACTAATCATCTGATCCGACACTTTAACTATTAAAGTTATCATTAGGGTCGTGCAAGTTATCATTAGGGTCGTGCAAACTAATCATCGTCAGTGTTCTGTATCTTGATCGCTGAGTAACTCTTCTTCTGCATCACCATCTACCTCGTCACCAAGTTCATCCACATCGTTATCATTAGGGTCGTGCAATTGGAAATCGACATCGTCCAGTTGGATTGGATTGCGTGTATTTACATCTTCCTCTTGAAATGATTGGCCTGGTAGAGGTTCGATAAACTCAATATTTGATCTCGACTTTATTTTACACGTTGCCCACTAGTCCAACTTGTCTCGTTTCAAATTTGGGTACGCACAATAGTATACTTGTACAGCTTTGGAAGCAAGTATGAAAGGTTCATATCGATTGAACTTACGCTTATGATTGATATCGACAAGCCTATAATTTGGATGAACTTTTGTGTTTGTAGGAGTTGGATCAAACCATTCGCACTTGAACAATAGTGTATTTTTCTCTATTCGTCCGGTGTATTCGAGTTGCACAATTTTTGTGAGACGACCGTAATAATCATACTCAGTTGCCCCATAGTTTGACCCTTTAATGCATATACTCCACTGCTCGATGTTGCTTTGTTAGATCCGTGCTCCATTGTGAAGTTTATAACCATTTATCTTACATCCGGTATACGTTTTCACACATTTTGGTGGATACTCAGCTAGGCTCCTAAGTTCAAGTCGATCACATTGTTCGAACGATCTCTAGCCTATGACATTGCAGAATTATTTTTAATTTAGGAAATATATTAGATAAATACATATGATAATTATATGATATGCATTTCGATATCGAATATCTTACGTAATGTTTGAACTAATTGGCAAATTCATTTTTCAATTTTTCGTTGAGCATATCATCAGTAATGTTTAGTTGGAGACGTTGAATGTTCTTTGTGTAAATAAACGTCATTGGTTAGACAATTGAGTAAAAAAGTATTAGTGCACACACACACACACACACACACACTTTATAATATAAACTGAAAAAAGTATTCGTACCTAACATATTCTTGAATCTCATCACAATTTAGCAACACGTATATCCTTGCGGCATTGTATTCTGGTTCAGTTAGGAATCTTTTTCCCTTTGTACCAAACGTCTCCCCATATTTCTTAAACACCGAAGGAATTTTATCAGCGTCATCCACACCATTCTGGTCGTTGTCATTTCTATGCAAATTTGTTCTTTTAGTTGAAACGTGATCTTTAAAATAGTACGAACTAAAAATTGATGCCTCATCGACCAAATATGCGTTTGCTATCGACCCTTCAACACTCACCTTATTTTCACGATATTCTTTAGTTGTGAAGAACATGCGTAATATACATGTACATAATTTTATTTATTTTATATTTATTACATATATCACCGAAAATTATAAATTATATTTGATAATTATATTATAATTTTATATTATTATTTAAATTGTATTACAGTTATATTATATGTATTGAAATTTAGATATATTGAATTAGAATATTAATATATTTAGATAATAAAAAGTTAAAATATAAAACAAAATTGAAAAAAATGTTATTTTTATTAAATAAATATGACTTGTATATTAAATATTTTATTTAAAAGAAATTATATGAAATAAAAAAAACTAATTAATGGATAATCTCATTGTTTAATTTTAACTTTTTAAATTAAAAATATTAAGGGATTTGATTTCCTTTGGTACGACAAAGAGGAACCGAAATCCACTTGGTAATATCGAGTATGAAGCCCTCAATTTTTTTCTTTTCTTCTTCTTTTTAATATTTCAAAATTACCGAGTGCTATAAAATGCACTCGGTATTAGCGATGGAAAATCAATAAATATTTTCACTAAAAAAGAGCATTTCAAAATCTCGGTATTTTTTTATTAAAAAATTTAAATAATATATAATTTTCAATCAATTAGTATTTTTATGATTCTAAAATAAGAAAACAACCATATGGTATCTATAAAAAATAAATAATGAGATTACATTTATTTTATTTAATACTAAATTTAATCCTATTACATATTATTTTTATTTTTTTGATTTTGGGATTTTTTTAAATCTCTTTAAAAAAAAGTTAAAATACGGGCTTTTCTGCCCTCGGTAATTTTGGATATTAAAAGAGAAAATAAATCAAGGCTCCAAAATATTTCGGTATTACCGATACGAATTGAAATCCCCACGGTATATATTTTTCTCCATTTAAATATTCAGTAACCGAATGAATTTTCCACTTAGTATCAATTTCTTTGAATGTCTTTAGTATTTTTTTCGATAATAGTGGCGATAAACATTAGCACCGACTTACTGATAATTTATCGAGGGTATCAATATCGAGAGATAAATCTTTCGATATTTCTCTCGCTATTAAAAACACCCGCTAAATTTCTCAACAATTCACCTTTTTTTTAGTGAACTGTCGTTTTGTCAGCCAAATCTCGAGAATTATTATCTATACCTATATATTATAGATGGCCTGCCGGTTTTTGGGCATGCCATTTGACACTTTTCTATTTGTCTATTTTTCTTTTGATTTATTTCGTTTTTTTATTAACCAACTGAACCGGATGGAAGTATAGTTTTGATCAGCCCATTTATTTCCTTCTCGGCCCACGCATTCACTTCTTCTCTACCTCATTAGCCTTTATTAATTATGGATAATTGTCAATAACAAGTAAATCAATCAAAGAGTTAGTATATGAATTTTGTCCATATATTCAATATAGTCGGCACATTTAATTTAATATTAATATCATCATAAATAAATTGATACTGTGAAAACAATTAATAGGGATACATAAAATTAGGGCAAATCCAATTCGCTTAATATAACAAGCATAAACCCTAATTTAACCGTGATTGATTGATTGATTGATTAATTAATTAATTAATTAATTAAAGAAAAGAAACTAACCTTATTCTGAAAATCAACATGATTGGAAGCAACTTTGTACTCATTCTCCACAATTTCTTTAAACGCCGGCTTCATGGTGAGGGACTGATCGACCCCAAAAAAAGTTATTTTAAAGATCAAATCAATTAGTATAATTTTGTTTTCCAAATTATAACTATCATGGTTCTGAAAACCGGACCGGACCGGCCGGTTCGACCGGTTCAACCGGGAACCGGTCATCACACCGGTCCGATTTTCATGTTAAAACCGGGAGGCTTTAGGACCGGTACAAAATCGGTCAAACCGGTCAAGAACCGGTTGGACCAGTGAACCTGTACCGGTAGAGAAAAATGAATTTCATTCTTAGAACAAAAAAATTCGTGATAACGGGATTTAATAGTTTGTGGAGAGAAATATAAAGTAAATTACAAAGAAAGATTTAAAAGAAAATACATTCTTTAAATAAATATAATTATTATTTTTTAATATGCTAAGAATAAAAATACTATAATTAAAATTTAATTTAATGAAAAAATAAATTTACACTAATGAATTAAATTTTCTAAATTTAATTTTTTTGCTAAACAATAATTAACACAACTTTGACTATAAATTAGTACAACATATAAGGATAGTTATCATTGTTCTGAAAATCGAATTGGTTATCGAACCGGTAAAGTTACAGGTTCAGTGGTTCACAGGTCCAATTGGACCTGTGAACCACTGAACCTGTAACTTTACCGGTTCGATAACCAATTCGATTTTCAGAACAATGATAACTATCCTTATATGTTGTACTAATTTATAGTCAAAGTTGTGTTAATTATTGTTTAGCAAAAAAATTAAATTTAGAAAATTTAATTCATTAGTGTAAATTTATTTTTTCATTAAATTAAATTTTAATTATAGTATTTTTATTCTTAGCATATTAAAAAATAATAATTATATTTATTTAAAGAATGTATTTTCTTTTAAATCTTTCTTTGTAATTTACTTTATATTTCTCTCCACAAACTATTAAATCCCGTTATCACGAATTTTTTTGTTCTAAGAATGAAATTCATTTTTCTCT